>LOJH01039684.1:0-15803 GCA_001685095.1 Ellobius talpinus | reverse complement strand
AAAGGGCCTTTTGAAAGTATTCCAAGTTACAGCCAAAAGAATCCTTTGGTTTAAAGATTGATTTCTTGGGTTATATGTTTATAAGGTGTTTAATTAAATTGTTCTCAGTTTCTGATCATGTAGGCCTTGTTTAAAGAAGGATTGGGGTGGGGCTGGGGACAGAGCTAATCCAAAGAACAAGCAAATATAAGCACATGCCAGGCAGTGTCTGTAAACTGAGCAAAACCACATTCCACCCATTTACAGCTTCCCTGCTCTAAATGCAGACGCACTTAATCATCAAAACAGGAATTTCTGTTGTGTAGTTGAATCCATGTGAGCCTTTCATCAGCTGTTTTCTTAAATTTTTATTTTTTCTTTGTGAATTTCATACATATATGCAGTGTTTGTGTCAGCCTTGCCCCGCCACCTCCTTTCCACCCCTTCCAGATTCACTTCATCATCTACTTTCCTTTTTGTTTTAAGATTGATTTTAAGTAAGGAGTACTTGTGTGTCTGTTGGGGGTGGGGTTGTGCATGTGAAGGCAGGTGCCTAGAAGATGCTGGACGGGGCATCCGATGCCCTCGAGCTGGAGTTACACATAGGTATTAACTGCCCACTATGGGTACTGGGAATGGTACTTGGGTTTCTGCTAGAGTCGTGCATGCTTTTACCCTCGGAGACATCTCTTAGTCCCTCATCTATCTTCCTAACCGACAGAAACTATGCAGTTATATGAAGATCTACTTATACTGTGAAATATAAAGTAGATTACCATAATCAAACTTGAAGGCCATTACTGTAAATGACATGGAAAAGGTACTGAATCTTTATGACGAGAAAGACATTCAGGTCATTCATTTACCATTTACAAACAGCTTTTGGTGGGCTTTTGCGACACTCTGGGTTGCAGATTCTTCACTCTCGTAGCATGTCCATGAAGCCACTACCAGCCAGTGGCATTATCTTGTGTGACGTGGGTATATCTTGTGGTGGTCTGGATCTTTAATGTCCCTCAAAGGCCTAAGTGCTGTGTGGAGAACCAGGCCAACCCAAGACTTTCCCAGAGGCCCTGATGAAATGACAATGGGAGCCATCTGCCTAGGAGTAAACTTGGCAAGGCCAGTCTGGGGCTGGGGTCAGGACCTTGAAGGAGTTATGACTTTGGTTCTTGCAAACTTGGCTTTCCCCTAATGAGGCTGGTGCTATCAACCCCAAGGCCATTGTGTGCTTGGTCTGTCATGCTCTCAACACTCCTGGTGCCCTTTGTGCAGCAATGCTTGACTGCTGACTTTGCCTCATGGTGTGATAGATTCTACCGGCCCTGCCTCACGTCCCTGGAAACAGTCTATGAGGTGCCATATGCTATAACAAGGTGCTTGGCAGCTCCTCAGCTTATGCCAGACCTGGTCCCCCCAGTGCTTTTGTCACCTTTGTGTCTCATCCCTGGCCATCGCACTCCAGTGGCTGCTGTTCAGAACCCTTGTTCCTGCAGCTTTGGGTCAGTGCTGAAGGTATGGTCACAGCAGCTCTATTGGGAGGTGGAAGGTCCTTTCTGACATGGGGCCAGAAGGGACGTCTTCTGTCATTGTAGGCATGTGCTTGAAGGGGAATGAGGAGCCCTGGCCATTCCTTGCTCTCATTTTGCTTCATGGCTCCAAGTTTACAGATTTTGTTCCCATCAGCAATCCTACCATTATGTCCTACCACCTTGCCATGGGCCCAAGCAACAGCTATCATGGACTGGAACTTCCAAAACTATGAGTAAAAACAAACCTTTATAGCATTTAAGTGTCTCAGGCATTTTGTTACAGTTACCAAAATCTGACAAACATAATCTTGTTCAGAAAATGTAGCACTCAGGTGACCAATGCACATTCCCTGTGTTTCAAGGGCTCAGGAACTACTCTTATGTGGTGTGTTCTCGTTGCTGGGCCCTGCATCAGTGATCTGCTCCTCAGATCCACATATTATTCACTTAAACTCAGCAAATGGGAGAAATGGAGCTCACCTCTGCCTGTGTCATTTCTAACCGCATTGCTGCACTGCTGTGGAGAGCACGTTGTTGAGAAGTCAATGCTATGGTATAATTGAAATGATAAGTCCATCCAGTTCCCAGGCACGAGCTCCCTCTCCCCCTCCCCACTCCCAGTTTTGGCTTATTATTCTCATCTTATTTAAAAATAGCTTGGAGTCTGAGGCAAGATGGTGCGTTCTCTGGAGATCAGCTTGCTAACAACCCCCATTTTCAAATGGTCAGTGATAATAAACAAGGAACGGGGTCTCCAATGGGGCAGAACATTAATAAGGGAAGATTTTAAAGTTAATTTTTCAAGTTAATTAAAATGTCCAAAAGCACAATAAAACTGCAGAAAATCTGGCAAGGGAATGGCAGCTGGCCTGATTAATGCAAGTCAACTGTCTTTCGAGGGTAATAGTAATAATGATGAGATTATGGATATGGAAGACCCAGCTAGAAAGACGTGAGATACGAGCAGAATACAAACTGCATCCCAGTTACAATTTTATGGTGCACAATGGATCTTATTAAGGAGGAACAGCAGCAAGAATCACCACCAAATTGCTCAATAAAAGTATTGTGTAATTACCAGGGCTGCAAGCTGGAGCAACAACTCCCCCTGTTGGTGGTCTAAGTATTTGCTGCGTCTGTTTCCAGTTTGCCAAGGGCCATTGGTGCTAGCGCACTGTTTAGCTCCCGGCTAAGCTTGTGAGTGCGGAGTGAGGAAGGCACTGCATTGGCCTCAGGAGCCCCTTTCCATAGAGGGCTTCAGACATCAGTACAGCTCACCCTGATACCATTCACAGTGTTCAGAGCTTCTGCAGAGGCCAAAGGAGGGAGAGACAGCTCAGTGGTTAACAGCAAGTGCTGTCCTCACAGAGGCCTAGAGTTTGGTCCCTAGCACCCACACAAGGCTATTCAAAGCTGTAACTACGGTTGCAAGGGATTTGGTGCCCTCTTCTGGCCCCTGAGAGAACCTACAGACAGTGTTCTGAAAGCGGTTTAAAAAACCCTTCTTTGGTCTAAAAAGGGACTAAGTAGAGGTTACTGAAACATACACTGAATTTAAAAACCAAGTGATGTTGATGTTGGTAAGACTGTGACAAGTTTTCTACCTGTGAGGTCTTAAACGTTTGAACAAACTGTTATAGTCAATATATTCAAGGCACATAGGAAGTAAGGAACACCAGTTAGGCATGGTGGGGACTGTCACCACAGGAAATGGAGGCACCTACTGGGTGTGGTGGAGCACACTAGTAATCCCAACTGTCATGACTCTGAGACAGGAGGATTGCAAATTTAAGGGCAGAACAGGATACTTTGGGAAACCTGCTAGAGAGAGATAAATATGCAAATGAGCAGTATATAATGTTTAATCTCGTATCTCATGCACATATCTTACACACCTTACACACTGGGTCTCTTTGGGCATTTATTTATATTTTTATTTTTAAAAATGTGTTATCTTATGTGTATTTGTGTAGAGTACATGTGCATACAGGTACCAGAGGTCAGAAGGGGCATCAGATCCGTTGGGGCTTGAGCTGTAAGTGACCGTGAGCTGCCTGATGTGGGGGCTGAGAGGGCTGAACTCGGGTCCTCTGCAAGAGCAGTGAGTGTCTCTCCAATCCCTTCTTGTGGCACATTTGGACTCAGTTACACCTTAGGAAATTGCTCTGGCTGTATGGTAGACTTGTAAGACAGACATTTAAAAGAATTTTAGGATGCCTTAATACGCTTTGGTAGAACCAAGGGGTTAGCCATTATTTGAATGTGGTGTTCTTCAGGAAACAGTTGGGAGATAACTTTCAGGATGGAATGAGGCGGTGTTTAGGCACATGTGGAAGATCTAAACAATGTGCACTTGCACACCAATGTAAGGAGGCTTCTCGGCCTCTGAGGGGGACATGAGAGCTGCTTAGTTTAGTTCTAACTCCTGGAAAGATTCCGAGCTCATGACTATGGGATATAACTGGTTTATTGCTGTGAGTTATCTTGGTGTGCGTGTGTGTCCATATGTGTGTGTGCATGTGCACATGTGTACACATGCTTGTGAAGGTCAGAGGTTAATGTTAGTGTCTTCCTCAGTGACTCCATCTTCTTTTTTGACAGTGAGCCTGGAGCTCATTGGCTGGCCTGTGGGCCCCTGGTTTTGTCCAGTCTTTGCCATATGAGTGCCAGGGTTACAAACTTGAGTTGTACCTAGGTTTTATGTTTGGATGTTGGGATCCAAGGTTAGGTTTGTATGCTCACATGGTGGCAGATTCTTTCCTGATACAACCGTCTTCCCGGTTCCTCCCCTTATTCTCCCTTCATTGTTTGAGGCAGAAACTCCCAATTAAATCCAGAGCTTCTGGCTAATATCTATAGCTGGCTTGCAGGGGGATTTGTAGTTAGGATTAGAGGAGGCCTACGGGACAACCTGACATTTTTATGAGTTTTGGAGCCTAAACTCTAGCTGTCTTGCTCATAGAGTAAGGGCTCTAAACACTGGGCTATTCTCCAGTCCCAGTCCCTGACGGTTAAATGAGCATTAGTAAGACCCTCTGGATGGCTTCTTGACCTTGACAAAGTCCTCTTTTACCTCAGGACACATTATTTCTCCTCTCAGACTTCTGTATTAGGTATCAAATTTAAGCCTGCCCCTCCAGGCGCCCCCTTGACTGCTGACTTCCTCGGGTGTCCTGTCCCCTCCCTGCTCAGCCCACGCTTAGCTTTTGCTGGCCACCATTCAACATCTTTGCCACCTCTGCTTGGGACTTCTTGCGGCCACACCTGTAATAGTCCTCCACCTCCTATTATGTCATTTCTCTTCGTGGTTGCCACAAATAATCGGGATATGCTTTTTTTTTCCTGTTTCTTTTTGGAGTCTTCTGATGTTGATGTTGTAGTTGTTAAGTTTGTGTAAGGTGTTTTTTACTTTGTAACCCTAACTGCCAGGGGACCTAATGGAGGTCACCACATCCTTGGCTCTCAACAGGCTGGCAGACAAGTCTCTGCTCTCTTATGAAGTTTGTCAAAGGGCAATGGGGTTTTTCCCACATCCTCTCAGATGAGCAGAGTAGGACCCTGCTCTTCTCCTTTGCTTGATGAAAGAATTACTGCATAGTTTAGCTAAGATTCTGTTTAACGGAGAGCCAGAGTTAAGGCCTGCAGAAGGCTGCATTTCCCCGAGGGCAATTAGATTTAAAAAAAAATTCTATTTTTTTCACATAAGCATGGGAAATCCTGGATCAAGCATTTACATATGTCTCTTTCCAGAGAGCTGCTTAAAGAGTGTAATAATATAGGTTATAGATCTCCAAGAAAGGACGTTTTATGATCCACCAGAATTAGGGATAATGCTCATCTCTGGGTCAGGTTCTCTTTTGATTTCTTTTTTCATTACAATAAAATGTAAATTTCAGGGCATCAAGAGGTAGTGACCAGCTGAATGAGATTTTATTGTCTTTTTATATCCTACACAGCTCAGTGAAATACCACCTGGGCTTTACTCAGCCTCTGCCTGAAGGTGAATGAGTCCCTTCAGTGCTCACAAGTGTCTGGGGTTCAGAACTGGCTCAGTTCAGTTTGCCACTGGGAGAAGAGGGGGTTGCCTTGCATCTAGTCGGCGCAGGAGAGCAACCATCCTAACAGGCACAGGACCTTAGCCTTCTTGTTGTTCTGCCTAGGACAGAAATTGCAGGCTAGTCAGTGACACCATGACTCAGCACTTCCCTTCTTTCTTCCCCAGAGCCCTCTCCTTAGAACCAGCAAACTTCTGATCACCAGGCACCTTCACAGGGCCTCCTTTCCATGCCTCCTCTCCTGATTTCTCAGGCCTGGTGAGGTGTACCCTGCTTGCCGAGTTCTAGCTTTCTTTTCCCTATGCTGTGATTCTTTTCTGCTCTGTACCTCAGAGGCTCACTCTTACACATGTTCAACTTATGCCCCTTGTCCACTTAGTCTCCTCGGCTCCCCCTCATTCCTGCTGTGTTTCCATAAGTATTTTAGAATACTTCTAGATTTCCCCAGCCATTGCAACCCCTCAGCGTGGCTTCCACCCTTCCTGGCCTCCGTTCGTTTCTTTCCATGCCCTTTGATCGAGGATGGTCAGAGCTGCTCACTGCTGCCAATTTCTGGGTGTCTCATCTTTTCCTTGTACTTCTCCTCTCTATTCCTCCAGTTATGGAGATTCTGGAATCTTCCAAGTTGGACCCTGTGTCCTTGTAGATGGACCCTTACTAAATCCATAAGCTTTTGGTCAAGGTTCACAGTTTCTTTTTACAGCTCACCTCTTGGGCCCAAATGTGGTACCTTGGGGCCTTCCAACGCAAATCTCTTTAATGTTTTGTTCCTGTCTAACCTTCTGTGGCCACAGAAATCTTTTGGGACCTATATATGTCTCCAGGAACTTGTACCTACATACCTATTTTGCAGATCCCCAAACTCAAGTGCATTTCAGGAGTGACGTGTGAGGCGCTTGAGTGGTTTGCTGAGGATGGGTATTTAGGAAGCTGATGGGGCTATGGAGATGCTTCTAGAAAAGACCCCAAGTGAACCTCAGTAGAAGAGCTCTTGACTTCCATTCTCTTCAGAAGTTGTAGTGCTGTGGTTCCTGCCCAGTTTGAGATGTTCCATCTTCTAGGGAAGCTCCTTAAGACAGAAAGTCAGCAACTCAAAATGGCTTCAGGAAGTTCCCAAAACTGACCAGATTTACTAGGCCCCTCCCTCCAAAGAGTAAAAAATACTTTGGAGATTCATTCTCAGAGTCTCAAGCTGCAAAGAAGACTCAGAGCAGACCAACTGGCTAGAAGAAGCAGAAAACAGCCTAGCTACCTGGAGGGCCTTCAGATCAACAGAGCTACCTGGAAAGGATACTCTAACTTGTGCAGTGTGTTTCAGGTTCCCAGAGCTGTCACTCATGATGTGGTGGACTTGTGATGTTCCTGTAAGTAGCCTCTCACCTATATACTCTTACAAGTATCCCAACTAAAACTCATTGGTTCATAAGTTAGGCTTTAATGGTATGCATACTTTGGTCCATTATGGGCTATCCATCTGAGGGGAGTAGATGTGTATTGTGTCTTCCCAGGAAAGGTCTGTCATACAACAGCAAGATGTAAGCAAAGTTTTGCTTGCTTGGCAGAGATGCTGTGGTCATTTTTGAACTACAGTTTCCAGGGAAACTCTTTCTTCCTCTGGAACTCTGTAGTTCCTAGAGTGACAGGCCTACCATCTTTTCTGCTTGCAGGGGATGGGTCTCACAGGAAGGTGTGGAGGGGCCAGCTCTCCATCTCACACAGTGCAGATAACTTGTGTGCGTGGTAAGTAAGGCAGGCATGTTGGGGTGAGAAAGATCCTGTGAAGAGCTCTTTACGTTCATGAACTTGTTTGTCCTTCAGAAAGAGAGCTCAATTTACTCCTTTAGTGTTCTGAAAGCCAGTGTGTAATGTCAGAGTCTGGTGGCCTCTTCAAGGCACCATGGAGGCAAAACACCATGCATATGGTGGACAGAGGCAGTTCTTAGTGAATGAGGGAGTACTGTGAGCTCAGATGGAGCCCCAGGGAAGCTCATTTCCATGCTGTTGTTGGATCCCATGTGGAACTGCTCACTCTTCACTCTGGCTCTGTTTAGCCTTTGGCTGGTTCTGGGGCCCACATTTCTGTTCCATCAGTCGTCCCATTGTGAGATCCCCACTTTGTGTCCATCTTTCCTGCACACAGAGCCCTCTTCTTTGAGACTGGGCTACTGGAAATTGTATTAGAGTCTGGTATGGGGCTCTTCAAGTAGCCCTCAGGCTCCTCAAGGACCTATTGGGTACCCACCTCATTCTAGTACGATAGCTGTCTTCTATTCGGACAGTGGTCCATTCCATCAGGCAGCACTGAAGCTTCACAGTTGGCAGACAAGGCCTGGCTCACCTCCTGTGAGCTTCACACTCATAGGATGTGTAATTCCTCTCTTTGCAGATGTAGAAGGGCTTGAGTAACCCCCATAGCAGAGGGTGACCTGATGTAAACCCAGTTCAGATCCCCAACATTGCTCTTTTCTCACCAAAAATCCTGGCAGAAAGGGTGGCCCGTCTTCTACAAATATACCTGAGTTGAGGGTCTCATGTAATTCAGGCTGGCCTCAAACTCACCATGTGTAAAGTTTATAGTTGAAGATGACCTTGAACTTCTAATCCTCCTATGTCTCCCAAGTGTGAGGTACATGGTATCATGTGTGTGGTTTATGTGGCACCAGGGATCAAACTCAAGACTGTGAGCATGCTAAGCAAGCATCCTACCCACTGAAGCACATCCCAGGCCCTGAGTACTGTTATGTTCAGGCTTATGCTTGCAAATCCTTACTCTAATCTAGGGAGAACTTTTTTCCCCCTGGTTTGAGCAGGATTTTTCTGGCTTCATGTCCCTGGAAATTTCTTAGTCCCAGGTAAAGCCAGATGGTTGGCCATCACCCTCTTTCTTCAAGTGTTCCCGCAGATCCTTCCATCAATTTTTGAGCATTTCACATTGTGTTTCTGTTGCTGTGTGGACCCCATGAAGGCAAGGCATCCATTTGCTTATCATATCTATCCTCATGCCTGTGTTGAGGAGGAACCCAGGATCTTGGCTGAACTTGAATTGCTGCTTAAGGCTTAGACACTGAATAAATGTCTGTGCGCTTAGTTTAAAATTGTATTTAACTTTTAAAATTTGAAATATGTAAGTATTTCAATTAAATAAGTATATATTTATCTATATATTCAAGTAAAATAAGTATATAGTTATGGGTACAATGTAATATTTTGATAAGCATGTATTGATTATATACATTATATTGTAATGTATTATGAAACAATTGTTTCATACTAGATAACATAGCCATTACCCTGTAGACTTTAGTAATGAGAACATTTGAAACCTACTCTTCTAACCAACTCACATATATGTTCACCTCACCAGGCAATAGCTCATCTCAGGCCACAGTAATGAGTGTTCTCTTCCGTATTTCAGATTTAGCATGTAGATTAGATGATATGTTATTTGTGGAATGCATATGTGCAGATCGCTCATCTTTGACAAGGTCCCTTTTTGCCCCTGGAAAGGGCGATTGGAAAACCCAGCTTTCCCAGTGAGTGTCAGTGGGAATTTCTGTGTTTAAAAACTGACGACTTCCTTGGTTGGGTTTGAGGGTTGAGGGGAATCCTGAGTGATGAGCCCAGGACCTCACACATGCTAGGCAAGCCCTCTGCCACCGTGTAACACATCATTAGCTCTCTTTTCACCTTTGAACTTTGACACAGACTGTAAGTTGCCCAGGCTAACCTTGGACTCACTTTATAGATCAGGCTAACCCTCCGGCCTGAGTCTCTTGAATAGCTGGAATTTCTGGTCGGTGCCACTTGGCCCAGCCTGGCAGTTTTTATAAATGCTTTTGGTAGCTAATTAGAAAACACTGAAGAGTCTATATCAAGTCATAGTTCTATCACTGGAGAGAATCACCAACATTTACACATATTCTGTAAAGAATAAATACGAGATCATAATTTTGTGGTTGGGTTTCTTTACTAATATAAAGTAAACATTTTTCCTTGTCAGGGAAATGTAATTATAAATGTCCAATATAATTATAAATGAATTTGAACATTTTCTTTTTAGTGATTTATTCTTATTTTACTTTTATTTTTTTATTTATTTTTTTACTTTTAAAAGCAGTGAGTGTGTATGTGTTTGTGTGTGTGTGTTTGCTGTTGGATTTTCTTTTAGCCCCACGTTGGAACACCAAAAGGTTATTGGTTGTTTTATTCTTTTTACTCTTAGCTCTTCTGGGGGACCCATATCAACTGTATTCAATTCCCCTGAGCTCTGGAATGCCAATGCTTGCGATGCAGCAGGCATTTTTACTTAATTTTTGTTCCTACTTAATGTACTGACTGCTCAAGGACTCACCAGTAGGCAGAAACTCTTAAAGGAGATAGATGTATACTTTTTCCAGCTTTCTCAGGCGCTACATGGAAACACTGCCCCACATTGGTATACCATAATGCTGGATTTTCTTTATTATAGCCCCACATTGGGTGCCAAAATGTTGTTGTTGGTATTTTTCTTTTGACTCTTTGGTTCTTTTGGTCTTTAGGGGCCCACCACCCAGCTCTCAAATAAATCACCCATGGAGGCTTATTGTTACTTATAAATGTCTGGCCTTAGCTTGGCTTGTTTTTAGCTAGCTTTTCTAAACTTATCCCATTTACCTTTTGCCTCTGGACTTTTACCTTTCTCTTTCCTCTGTGACTCTTACTTTCAGTCTTACTCTGTGGCTGGCTGACTAGCTGGGTGGGTGGCTGGCCCCTGATGTCCTCCTTTTCTTCTCTCTTGCTCCTTACACTCTTCCAAGATTTCTCCTTCTATTAATACTCTCTGCCTGCCAGCCCCGCCTATCATTTCTCCTGCATCACTATTGGCCATTCAGCTCTTGATTAGACCATCAGGTGTTTTAGATGGGTCAAGAATTACAGCTTCACAGAGTTAAATGTAACACACTTTAAACAAAAGTAACACACCTTAAAATAATTTTCTACATCTCCCCCTTTTGTCTAAATAAAAAGAAAGGTTCTAACTTTATCATAGTAAAACTATATACAATGAAACAATTATCAAGTAAGAATTAATTTATAATAATCAGTCAATTTGCATTTGTCAAATTTAGAGGAAATATATGTGTCTCTCTCTCTTTGTGTATCTGTGTCTCTCTGTGCTTATGTGTGACTGTGTCTCTGTGTATGTGTGTCTCTCTGTGTCTGTTTTTATTTTTGCGCGCGTGCACGTGCATATGTGTGTGTGTGTGTGTGTGTGTGTGTGAATGAGCATTCTTGTGGGTCAGAGGACAGGCAGCCTCAGATGTTTCGGCTTGTTTCCCTCCTTATTTGAAGCAGGGTCTCGGCTGGCTGCTGCTGTGCCTAGAACAACTGGCTCTTGTGCCTCCAGGGGTTCTCTTGTCTTTCCACATTTTCTCACAGGAGTGATGGCATCATTGACATGTGCTGTATTATCTGGTTTTATATGGGCTCTGTGGATTTGAACCCAGTTCTTCACACTTGCATAGCATGTGCTTTTACCCACCAAGCAATCTTCAAGGCCTTAAGAATGTTAATGAAAGCCAAAAGTAGGTTCATTAGTTTTATATTAATGTTCCTGTTATCTACATGATTTAACCATGTAAATACAAAATGAATATATATGGCTAAGCAAAATTAAGACCATCTCAAATGAAAGACATTAGTTATGGAGGTTACCTTTATTACTACTTCGGTGTCTGTCTCTCTGAACTCCTTTCTGTATGTTCATACACACATTTTGAGACATGTTACTAACAAGGCCAGGTATCTCGTACTTTCTGACAGTTTATGGTTTTCATTTTTGAAATGCTCCATGTGTTTGTTTGTTTCTCTGTGTGGGTTTCAATTCTTCAAATGAAGTGATATGATCACTTTAGCATACTAAGGCTACTAAATTATTCTGTTATAAAACTTTAGCAATATCTTCCTCTGAATTTAATTTCTTTTGGCCATGATTTTCTCTCCATAACTTTAAATTTTAATGGAGTCTAATATACTAATATTAACATTTTAGTTTCTGCCTTTGTTAAGACACAAGAAAGGCCGTGGCTAACCCCAAACTATATTTTAAAAAAATCTATGGCTAAGTATGGATTTCCTTATTTATATTTTAATTTTAAATCTGTCTGGAATTCATCTGGCACAAGGAATTATATAGTAAGGATACAAATTTACTCTCTCTCTTCCTCTCAGAAGGATAGTTAATTATTTCAGCATCTTTTCCCCTTTAATTAGAAATGCCAGCTTTAGTGCACACACACACAGACACACTTATTTCACTGTTATTGTTATTTTCTAAAGGACAATCACAATTTTGAAGTTTTTTCCTTTAATGGTAAAATTTAGAATGGTCTAGTCCCCCAGGAGCAGTTTCACTTTTCTTTTTAAGGACATTATCTGTTTCTTTACTCAGGGCTGATCCCCTGCTGCAGTCTCCAGTGAGTGGGCTGGGTAGGGGCACTGTAGTCAGAGCTGATCACCTGCTGCAGTGTTCAGTGAGTGGGCTGGGTAGGAGCACTGTACTCAGAGCTGATCCCCTGCTGTAGTGTTCAGTGAGTGGGCTGGGTAGGAACACTCTACTCAGGGCTGATCCCCTGCTGCAGACTCCAGTGAGTGGGCTGGGTGGAGCACTGTACTCAGAGCTGAGATTGGTTGCTTTTCCTCTGTCATGTAATGTGGTTTATTTTATTTTGTCTGGAATATATTTTTTTAAAACATTGACAAGGAGATAAAGTTTCAAAATAGTGCATACCTCCACGTTATATTTGCTTTCTATTATTACTGTTAAATGAGTGTTTGAACTTTTAAAAAGGGGAATTTTAGGGATGTAGCTCAGCAGTATAGGGCTTGCCTAATGTGTAGAAGACCCCAAGTTCAGTCCCCATCAGAAGTTGGAAGGCTTGGAACTTAGACTTTTTTTGATCAAATGATTGACCAATTTAGTAGGAATCTGCATAGAATTCAAGGTTTAGATTTTTCAGATACTAATGGAAACCTTTGTTCTTTTCCTTTCAAGTATCCACATTATTTTATTTCAGATGTGTGTATTATATATAGATTATTGTTTGGTTTTCTTATTTATTTTGGCAGGTTTCTTTTTTCTTTGCATTTATTCTTCTACCCATTCTATCTATACGGCAGTTAATTCTTGTCATTTCACTTGATTCAGAATCACCTCTGAACTGGAGTACCTTTGGGTGTGCCTATGGGTATTTCCCCAGAAAGGATTAAGGAAAGGGGGGAGATTAATATGGGTGTCACCACCTCATGGGCTGAATAAAAAGGCAAAAAGAAGAAAGCCAGTAGGGTACAAGCATCTTTTGTTCACTTTCCTGATTTGCCCAGATGTGGGCAAGCAGATCTCCATAGCTGCTGCTGAAGCCTCAAGCTTCTCTTGCTGTTGTGCCTTCCACCCCAGCTGCTGTGCCTTCCACCCCAAGGGCTGTGCCTTCCATCCCAGGTGCTGTGCCTTCCACCCCAGGTGCTGTGCCTTCCACCCTGGATGCTGTGCCTTCCATCCCAGGTGCTGTGCCTTCCACCCCAGGTGCTGTGCCTTCCCCATCATGATGGACTTAAACCATGACCCAAGACAAACCCTTTCTCCTTTAACTTGTATCTTGTCAGGAGTTTGGTCTCCGTGATAAGAACAGTTACTGCTGTAGCCTGACTGTGATGTTGACTGTGCTCGCTCCTATCCAGTTTGTGTTGAGGGCCAATCACATTCCCTGCTCCTCGTTCTTCCTCTATTTGACCCATTTCTTGACTTTGAACTCTGCTCGGATTGATTTGACCAGTGCAGTGTGGGTGCGAACAACAGTTTCCTGATATGGACAAAGGCTTATGAAGCACATGAGTTAGGCTTGCCTCTGAGCTACTGTCCTCTGGCAATGGAAGCCCCAATGACAGCTGCCCATTCATGAAAGGGAATGTGGAACGAGAAGATGCAGGGAGCCAAGCAGAGACTAGCTAAGACCAACAAAGCTGCAGTCCACCTGGGCATGTATGAGCAAGTGATGGATGTTTGCTATAGTAAGTATGGGGATGGGTAGTTGTTGGTTACTATGGTTACCACATGTGCTTCTCATTTCCCATGCATTCTTAAAAATAATGCTCTTTCTTCTTTCCATACATTATTCATCATCAAAAGCCATCAGGAGGCTACAATGAAGCAAGCAAGCCAAGGAAGATGGAGGTCTGTGTGTGAGGTGGTCATGAGGCCATGTAAGGCTGAGGGGTGAGCTACGTCCTGTGGGATGGGAAACTATGGTGAGGATAGTAGTGGCCATTTATCCTTTTTATTTAGTAAATATTTATTTTAATTCTATCTANCTATCTATCTATCTATCTGTGTGTATGTGTGTGTGCGCACACACATGCACATGTGCACAACTTTGTGTGGGTTCCCGTGAAAGCCAGAAGAAAACACTGCATCCCGTGGAGTTGGAGTTACAGTCAGTTGTGAACTCCCTGATGTGGGTGCTAGGAACTGGGTTCAGTTCCGCAAAAGCAGCAAGTGTGTGTATGTATGTATGTATGTGTGTGTATGACTCTAGTGTGTATATTTATTTGGCAGAGAGACCTTGGGTTGCCTTCTATTTGTTTGAGGCAGGGTATTTTGTTTGCTGTTCTATACACCAGACTAGCTGGCCCACAAATTTCTGGAATTCTCCTGTCTACACCTCCCTTTTCTCTATAGTAGTGTTGTGGTTACAGGCATATGAAGACATGCTAGCTTTATGTGGGTTCTGGGAATCTTAAGTTAGGCTCTTGTGTTTCTCTTCAAAAGCTTTACCCACTGAGCATCCTCTCTAGTCCAGAGCAAGTTATCCGTCTGTGGGGAAGATGGGGAATGCTAGAACTGAGGTTGTCAAATAAAAATACAACCTACAATTTAGAACATATTTATATAAGATATTATTAATTTGTTATTTTAAGCTAAAACCTCTTTTATATTTATTTTGTGTGTATGCACAGGCATGGGGGTGGTCAGAGGCAGCTTGTGGGAGCCAGGAGTTAGTTTTCTCCTTCTAATGTGGGTTCCAGGGATATAACTCAGCTTTGATGGCCAGCAGCTTTACC
Source organism: Ellobius talpinus (assembly GCA_001685095.1). Lineage (NCBI taxonomy): Eukaryota > Metazoa > Chordata > Mammalia > Rodentia > Cricetidae > Ellobius > Ellobius talpinus. The sequence goes on along the minus strand of LOJH01039684.1, from coordinate 1,141 downwards.
TACTGAACAATCTTGCCTGCTAATTTGTGTAGTTGAGTTTGAATTTAACTGGGCATTTTGTATTTTGCATGATATACTTAGGTAAAAATAACCCTGTAACAGCAGATTGTAATGGGAGGTNGCTCTGTTCATCTTCAGGGTTTGGGGATAATGAGACTCAAGTAGCTTTGAGTTCATGTAACATCTGTCTGTCAAATTCTCCCAGGGTTCCAGATTCTTTTAGTAGGGCTTGTGTTTGTACCTTAACTCCAAGGCTTGGGATGGAGAACTGAGAGATGATAAGAACCTTCTCTGTCATAAATTGCTCAAGGAATTATGGGGCATAGGGCCAGTTTGCAGCAGCTACCCCTAGCTGGCTCTGAGATGGTTTGAGTATCAAATTACATGATAATTGAGCATCAACTTAAACAGCAATTTTAACATTACCCATTACATAAAATGGGTGTGTTTAAGTATATATTGATATAGTAAATTAAGAAAGAGGAAGACAGATTTTTTTGTTTAAATTGAAGGGTGTTAATAGAAATTTATTATTTAGTCATTTTAATAAGTAATAACCAATACAGACAAGAAATATCATGGATGCAAAGTTTATTGTGTGATTTGGAAGCAGAAGAAGAAAATTTGACAAGACTTGTAGAGTGTCTTCCTAAAGCTACATATTTAGCACAAAAGAGAACAAGGCATCTTGCAATAGAAAAAGATCCGCTATGCTGCAGTCATCAGAGGCAAGTCATGAGGAACAACACAGAGGGTATTGAAGGCCATCCAGGAGGGGCCCCTAAAAAGAACATGCTCTCTGTGATATTCTGTCTAACTGTGAGAAAACATTGGGCAGGTATTTACCAAGAGATATTTTACAGGATGACTAATTTGTAATGAGAAAAAAAACCCCAAAAAACATAAAGACCATGGGCGCTAAGGAGACCCAGGAATTATTTCCAGGCAAAAGAAAAAGAAACTGGGGAAAGGTAGTGTGGACCTGGGATCAGTCTATGACTGCAGTGCGTTATATGGGGAAAGATAGAGTGGACCCGGGATCAGTCTATGGCTGCAGTGCATTATATGGGGAAAGATGGAGTGGACCCGGGATCAGTCTATGGCTGCAGTGCATTATATGGGGAAAGATGGAGTGGACCTG
>LOJH01039682.1:1093-14783 GCA_001685095.1 Ellobius talpinus | reverse complement strand
CAGTGCTTAAATGAATACAATTTATGTGTTGTTATTTCGGGGTATAAGCTAACCTTACGGGAGCCGGGTGGGATGAAAAGCAGGCCTGCACCCCCTTATCACTACATACAAGGGCTAAGATTTGTCAGTTTTACCTGAATTATCTGAAAGAGATTAAGGTTAGGAAATCCTAAATCTTTTTATCAATTCCATTAATCCAAGTTCCTTCACATCTCCCTCGCCTCATAGAATATAGGAATTTGGGTACGGGGCCCAAGAGTCACCTCCAAACAGCACAGATCTGGCATTTGTGCTTGTGTTTCCTTGGGGTCAAGGGAGTATGCTGATCACCTGAAGTCTGTCTAGCTATAGACTCTGTGTGTGGAAATAACACAGTGACAGGAGGTAAGTTCAGGTCGGGGCCACACTAATTTCCATAAGATCTTGAGAAGGGCACTACCCTTTTCCTGAGTCCCCATGTGCTCTGCAAAAGAGCAGAATCAAAACAAGCTGCCTGGTGCCTTCCAGCTGTAACATCCTCCATCCACAATCCCAGGTTGTGGTCCAAAGGTGGCCTTAGGAAAGATAAGCAAGCTGGGGCATCCCAGTGTTTGTAGGAGGAGCACTGGATTCTTCGTACCCCTGGTGCTGTTTACTGGAAACTTCTGCTCATGCCCAGAGTGCAGGTTCCTTTTGTATGACAAGACATTTGTCAATACTTTGGCTTCTAGAACATTTTTATGCTACAGTTTTCTTCACTCTGGAGTCTCCTCAACTTATTCATCCTACCCAAAATCTATCTTGAAGAAAGCAGTGGGGATTTGACACATTCAAAAGCATTAGCATTGTTCACCCTTATTCCTTCCTAGAGCTGTCCCAAGCAGCGCCACCCTGTGACCACCATGAGTGTGGGTGAGAGCTAGGCACAGATCACTTTGTATCTCCCAGGGGTCAGCCTTGGGTTCTGTCAGTGCTGGGCAGATCCAGAAGCTATTTTTAGTAAGAGCACTCAGGTCCTTACCTCTGCAGGAAGCTGATGCCAAGAAACACAGACTTGCACCAAAGGCACCTTTGTTCTGTTAACATAAGACAAAACCTCAGTCATCCGCAACTCTTGCAGCAGCCACATTCTGGCTCATTAACTCTCCTGGCTGCCTCTGTGGGAAATTCCCTTTGTATCTTTCTCTCTGGCTAAAAGTCTTTCCAAAATGTGTTTAATCCATTGTTCCGCTTTGGTTACTGTAACATAGTGGTGAGAATCAAATCATTGGGGGTTTTGTTTATTTGTTTTTTAAGATAGCTACACCACCTCATGGTCATCACTACAAACATCGGTCCTGATCTGATGATGTAGATGGTGCAAGAGACATCTCCAAATATCAAGAGAAAGTTCCAAGAGGTTTCTCTGGAAGTGCAGCTTTGGAAAAAGGAGGGAAATGAGCATTTACTGAGCAGATACTGTCCAGAAGACTCTGGGCTGGGTAGTCAGCACGCACTCCACATTCCATCGTCCCACCCACACTGTGGGGCATTGTGTTGTCCTTTTACAACAAAGGAGTCTTAGTCATAGAGAAGTTAAGAATTCTGAAAAACTATGGATCTGCACCCAGGTCCATCCCAATTTCCCACTGCTTATATGCCCTCTATTCTTTGTGGTTTGGTTCTTCTTTCCAAGGTAGAACTAGTGGAGCCATTCTTATAAACTGTGAGCCTTGGGCAATCCTTTCTTGGTAGAGCCAAAGTCGCACTGCTGGGTATTTATCTAAAGGAAATAAAATGAATACACTGAAACAATGCCTGCATCCCTGTGTCAGGTCACTAGCAAAGCAGGAGTCAAGGAAAGGAATGGCCCTGAGTAAGTATCAACAGTGAATAAAGGAAAATGTAACACCTTGAAAGTGTCCAGCCTTAAAAAGAAAATCAGGATGAGGAATGACGTTCGGTGGCAACATGGATGAACTCAGAGGATTGAAATCATGCAAAATGATAAGTACAGAAAGGCAAATTTTACAAGAATTTATTTGTATGCAAAATTTAAAGTTCACTCTCAGAAGTCTAGAGAATAGAGTAGTAATTAGAAGATGCTGGGGAAGGCAGGCAGGAAGGAGGTTGGGGAGAAACTGGCCAAGAAGTAAAAGTTAAAGTGAGATAGAAAGAATAAATTCTGAGTAGAATTAACAATGATGCACTACATATTTTAAAATAACTAGAAAGCAACCTTTTGAATATTCTTGTCACAAAATGAAATATTTAATGTGACAGGTAGAATAGATGTCCTGATGTGGTCATTGTCGCTCAATGTATATGCATGAAAACATCACACCATGACCAGAAATGTGTATAATTATTTATTATACATCAATCATAAAGCAAAAGCTACATTAATGAAAAGTCTGGTTAAGGTGAAGAGTTTTAGATGTTTTGCTTTATAGACATGGAGATATCTTGAGTTAAACTGTGATAAACCTATTTCCTGTGTTGCCTTCTTTGTTTTTAAGTCTTTCTGAATTTTTCTCTACTTTTTTACTCTGTTGTAAATTTCCTGTATTTATCTTTGAAATTCTGGCAATCTCTATTCCAGTGCCTTTCATAAAGGTCCTCAACAAATATTTGTTGAAAGAATGAGAAAATTTATGTGGCTGCATGTTATATTTAGTGTGTATATAAAATACATTATACTTATCTGGTTTTATTTGCTTGATATCAATTATTAAACAGGGTTCAATTTAATTTGAGATATAGAATAAGGCTTCTTGACTAGGAAGGTGTATCTAAGAGCACAATACAAAAATTAAAATTAATACGAAGTAGAGGGGTGAACCTAGTAGCCCATAGTGAAGTGATCTCTCTTCCAGTTCCATCTTTACCAGCAATCAGTTATATGACCTTGAGCCAAGCATGTAACCTCTCTGGTCTCAGTTTTACAGTAGCAAAATGGAGATGGGAAACCTTTCAGCAGTGATCCTTGTAGCTCAGTCCTTTGTATCTATATGTGTGGACGCTTGGGGCACATAAACCTTTTTTATAGGCTCATTCTTAATAACAGAGCCAGAAACAAACTAAATGACTACCTTTTCCTCTTGTGACATTCAAGAAATTCAAGGTGACTGGGGTAATTAACTTCTCTCTGTGAGCCTTGTGAACCCCAATGAAATCCTGGCAGGAAAGTGGTTGTATTAATTTGCAAATATCTGCCCTGCCTAGTTCAATTCAGCCTTCCTCCCAACAAGAACCTGGCAGCTGTTGCCTTTGTAGAGGCAGGTCCCACAGTCACTGTTTACTGCTCAGTATTGTACAAAAAAGAGGAAAGGACTCCAGAAGCAAATCCCCTTCAAATTGCTCTAGACTGTCTGGAATCTATGCATGCAAGGCATTGAAGGCAGATGGAGGCACAGCGGGTAGACATGTGATAACCCCACACTAACTGAATAGTTGACAAAGAATTGAGATGGAAGGAAGAAGCGTGTGGGGAGAGCCAAACATCTGTCTAAAAAGACAAGGGAAAAAGAAGTTGTCTTTCCTCTACTGGTACTCTGTGGGTCTGTGTACTAATTTACCAACCAGCAGAGCGTCCTGTGTCCATTGGCTAGGAAGACATGTTCATTACAATACCATAACAGGTTTCTTCACACTCCACCTCTACTCCGCCAACTCTGCTCCTCCCGTCTCAACCAGTAATTCAACACAAGGTAAAACCTGGCTTCTAAGGGGAGTGCAACCTCCCAGGCGATAACATAACAGGTTTGAAGCAAATTCAAGGTTAGTGGAGATAGGGTCCAGCTTTGGACTAATGCTCACCTCTGCTGAAATACATACCCTCTCTTCCCTTTTGTCCCTGTTAATCCATGGGTGCAGAAAAATAATGGAAGTTCTCTGCCTAGCACTCTCTCCACTCCCCTTACCCTCAGTCATTTAAATCATAAACAAACATGCCCACCATGTCCACTCTGATGCAAGGTGTGCTAGATCCTCATCACTGGCCATGCAAAGAGAAAAGAGATAGAAGACCAAAGGACTTGATGAAAGTGACCCAAGTCATGATCCTCTCTCCGTGGCCCTTGTGGCACACACAAAAATCCTTGGAAGTATTTGGACTTCTTGCTACAGAAGGCAGACCACTTTCTACTCGGTCTGCGCATCTGGATTTTTTTGATTGCTTTTCTGTTTTTCAAATACATGAAGGCAGAATAGCAACCTATCAATTTTCTTTTGATTTGAAAATAATAGCATGCTACGCTGATTGTTTTACACAAATCCAGCATCAGAAGCTCGGCCTCTGCCCTGAGCTTAATTCATTAATTCGATCTTTGCTTCCTGTTTTAAGCGAATTGACTTCTCGTCATGAGGCTATTCTGGCAAACATGCTGCCAGCAATCTTCGGCTGCCCAGCTCCTTTGAAGCTCTTAAGTGAGATTTGATTATGACGACTATGATCACAGACCCTCTATTTGTTATTGAGTTTCCTGGGTCTTGGTTCTGCAGTTACTGAGCCTCTGGTTTGTGAGAATTGCTTGGAGAAAGCACATAAAGCAGACGGGGTTCTGAAACCTAACAGAATTGTGCTGTGCTTCTAGCTTCCCTATTTGCCAGCCCTGTTACTTGGAGCAAGTAACAAGAGGTTTGCTCCTTGGCAAAATTAGGAAAGTTAGGCTTGTCTCTCAGGCAAAAATTACCTGTGATATCTAGAAAGCACCTGTAGGCGTGGTTCTCAGCCTTCCTAATGCTGCAACCCTTTAATACAGTTTCTCACATTATGGGGATCCCCAACCATAAAATTATTTTTGTTGCTACGTCATAACTATAATTTTCCTACTGTTATGAATCAAAATGTAAATATCAGGTTTCTGGTGGTCTTAGGCAATTCTTGTGAAAGGGTTGTTTGACTCCCAAAATGATCGTGACCCACAAGTTCAGAAACACTGACCTAGAGGAAGTCTTTGAGTATGAAATGTCACTGCACTCATGATCCCCAGACATGGGGCTCCATCTCCTTATGGACCAGAGACATTTCCCTTTGTGTGTGAAGAGTATGGGATTAGATCATGTAATCCAGAGAGTCAAGTCAACACTTTGCTATCCCAGAGAGCTAGAAACTTCAGCACTACAAGAACAGCAAAGAATTCTGGGAGCCTTTCATTTAACAAGCATTAGTTGAATACCTGTTATAAGCAGACACTATGTATTTCAATCAAGTGCATAATACGGATGAACTATCAATTGTCTTTGCCAATGAAGCTAGGAATGCAAGTCCTTAGTCATATTACCAACTGATCATAATAAATAGAAGTTCAAATTGGCAACTACTATACTAGGTATCACTAGTCAGAAGGGCCAGTCATGAAATTTGAATGCCTACATCTTAAGGCAGCTCAGGTATGTGGTAGGTTTCTGTTCAGAATACAACTTCCATTACTGCACCCTGAAAGCCAACTCTCTCCTTGGTATTTACATAATCTCACTTATTCTTCTAAAAACTATCTGACATTCATATCTTGGTTCTTGCTCTACAAACACAAAGGTACAGGATTTAAACAGTCACGTAATTTGCCTAAAGTCACATATTCTATCGCTGGTAGGACTTTGATTTACACTACAGTCTATTTCACCGCTAGACAAAGTCCTCTCAGCTAATACATTATGCTGCTTCCATGTTGATTGGCTCCTGCGTAATTTTCTTTGCCTCCCAAAAGGAGATGATGCATATGAAAGTGATGATGTGTTACAAAACTCTATCCAGATGTTGGTTATTACTTTAAAGTGGCATTTAGTGCACTGTTAACAAACATTAATGTGAGTGAGACGCACAGATGGTGGAGACTTCAGAATGGATCCACCTACGCATCTTTTCAGGATAGCAAAATGAATTTGAGGCTGAAATTATCAGGACACATATTTAAGACATCAAATATTGGTTAAGCCCCCATGTTCCCCGAGTAAAGACAAATGGGCAGACTCCTGCCCCTTTAAGGACACTCAGCTTAGCAGGGAAGGACAAATAAGTTGTACTTCAGTGTTTGGTAAATTCAGGAAGAGAAATGTGTTAGCATAGAGAAATAGCTGAACGCAAAAATGTTCATCCCAGCTAGGGAAGTTGCAGGGAGGAAGGGTGAATCATAAATTCACTGAACACAAGAGGTGCAGTCCCAACCACCTCTCACTTGAACCCATGATTTATGGCTTGTAATTCAGCAGACAGTTGCTATAACGGCACAGCACCCTGCTGCAGTCAAGAGCCGGGTTCCAGCTGCACGTTTATCAGACTCCCACTTTCTGGCCATGCTCCCTCTCCTCTTGTCAGTCATCACAAACCCAGCCAAGCACGGGAAAGCAGAGGCCAAGGCTCCAGTGGAGCAGCACATGAGAGCAGAGCCCCTGGCTCTGGTGACTCAGACTTGTCTTACAGCTTTTCCAGATCTCAAAGCCAGCACCTGGAAGGAGACCTAGATCCCCACTCCTTGGTTAATCAAACAGTGGCTCCTTCTCATTGCCAGCCACTCTGGAGGTCACTGAGAAGTCAGCTACAGGCCTGGGTTCACCCAGCAGAGCTGGGGTAGCAGGAGCTACTATGAATTCAAGATTTGGACTCATGGGGGACCCTTGAGGTGAGAGAGGGATGAACTCCTCAGAACAGGGATAGAAAAGGTGGGGCCTGAATGCCCCTTACTGGGATTTCAACTGCACTGTGAGACCTTGGGGAATTCACTTTGCTGAATTTGGGCTTCTTCATTTGCATAATATACATATTAGTACCTAGTATGCTTAAAGGGTGAGTAGTCTTTATCCAAAATGCTTATAACCAAAAGTTTTTGTAGTTCAGATGTTTTCAGATTCTGAAATATTTGTGCATACATAATGAGATATCTGGGGGATGGACCTCAAGGCTAAACATGAAGCCCATTTATTTTTCAGCCTAGAGGCAATTTCAGAAAATGTTTCGTGCACCTGCATTTTAACTGCAGCCCATCATGCAAGGTCGCATGTGAGACTCTTCACCGGTGGCATCCTGTCCATGGTCAAAAAGTTTCAGATTTGGGGTTTTCCGGGTAGGATGATATGTTCAACCCGTATTTGTTATGAAGAATAAGTATGAAAAATGCCTGAGTTTTTGTCTAGGCATCATTGCATGCCTTTTAATTAACACATTGTTCAGTTAGCATACTCAGCATGTAGGGCACTGTTATCCATGGCAGGGATGTAACAGTACATGAAAGAAATGCTGGCTTGTATACCTCCCTAACGGGGCATTTAGTAAGTAACCATTTCGAATTTAATCCCTCCTTTTGGAGGCGTCATCCTGCTAATCAGTACCACAATACTATGGGAAGTAAGGAAATACCATGTTTTCTACATCAAGTGAAACAGCTCAGGAAAAAAAAATGGTTACTATTCAAACAGTTCATTGAAAGATTGTTATGTGTCTACCTCCCATATGATATATGTCACTCAGGATTCATGACAAGCAAAGGAAACTAGCTGTGATTGTCTGGAGTCAGGAGATTTATTAGAAGGATACTGGTGGGAAGTTTATGGCTCAAAAGGAGATTTTCTGGAAAGATGATAGTAGAGGCTCGAGGTCCAAAAAGATATATATTGGTAGGAGATTGAGATCCTACAGGAGATTCATTGGAAGAATGCTAGTGAAGTACGGGAGATCCAGACTTGGAGCAAGGGATGCTAACCATCAGGTCCAACCACCTACTAGTCAGAAGGCCATCAAAAACCCTAAGTTGTTACCGCTGCTAAGTTGAGCCTCCACCAAGCTATCACCTACTGTCACATGCTCCAGGTGCAATGGCATGCCTGTTGGCTGTCCCAGTGAATATTGGAAGCATCTGCACCTCAACCTTCCAAAGTAGAAGATGGACTCTGGGAAATGCTTTTCAGCCGAGACCATCCACCCTAGGGAAGACAGAAATTCCCATTTGGTTAGGAATATTAGATTTCAATCAGAAAATGAATATATATCTATAATACTGTTTCTTCTGGCCAACTGTTTATGACATGAATGGAGAGATGAAGTGAGCAAGCTTGGCCCTGTCTGTTATCAAAGGAATAGTCATTGCTGGAAAGCATTGTTAGAAAGAAGATTCCAGTTCAATGGAAGGTGATCTCAGAGGAGCCTAAGAACCAGCCTGCTCTGCAGAGACTGCATTTCTGGGCTCGTCGCCTGCCATTACAGCATCTAGGTGCCCGTGTGATCGATGGCAGCGCTATATTTTCAGGCAGCTGTTGTAATATTGCTCGGCCTATAAAGAGACAAAACTATTTTCATCCTTGCTGTATGTCAGAACCATAATTCCCAAAGGCAGAGACAAATCAGTGGTACATTCTTTGGAACATTCCAAGTGACTGTGGGACAAAGGTCTTTTCAAGGTAATTATGCAAGTATTTAATAAATGTCAGTTTTTCCACATTAACTTGGGTATTGAGAGGAAAGTATATTTGGAAGCATGGTCTTATTGGGAAAAGAAACTAAATTGTATGGGATATTTGCGACATCAGAACCACTAGATTAATCTAAGGAAAGTCAATAATGAGAGGTCATTTGACCCAAGGCCTTCAGGAAGGCATCCTAGTGAAAATTTCCCCTGTGGCCAAATAGAATCTGTGCAATTTAACCTGCTGCAAGAAACAAGGCAGCTCACCTGTGGAAGAGTTCAACTCACGGCACACTCACGCTACAATCCCATCTCTAAGTGCATCCCATCATGGAGAAATCACCTTCAATAGCAGCCAGCATTTCACAATGCCTGCGGAGTGTCAGGTGTGCTAGATCTGTCTTAGACAACACCTACGACAGTTTTTCTGGAGAGTTCCTTTTATTCTCATTAACCAATGAAGAAGTTGAGACTCTGAGAAGACAGAGAACACACCCAAGCATGGAGTATCCTTTTTGATCAGATTCGTCTTTCACCACAGGCACCTTACCAGCCCTTCCTCCAAAGCTTTTATTCCAACTGCGCTGTACTCCTTACCGTGTATGTATTGTATGTGTCAGTTTCTCATACTGTGTAAAAAAGAAGGGAAAAAAAAGCCTGAAATGAACAACTCAGAAGCAGAAAAAGGTTTGTTTTGGTTCATTGTTTCAAAGATTTCAGCCCTATGCTCTGTTGCTTTGGGGCCTCTAGCTAGGACATTATATTAAGAATGTAAACCTAAGCTGGATGGTGGTGTGGTTCCAGCTTCCTGGAGCTCTCTGTGAGTCCAAGGCCAGTCTGGTCTACAAGGCAAGTTCCAGGACAGACTCCATACACAGAGAAACCTGTCTTGAAACCCTCTCCAAAAAAAAGAAAGAATGTAAAGAATGTAAACCTAGTCCCAGTAGACACATCTATAAAACACTCCCACACCTAAGACTCGAGGAACTTTGCGGAAGAAGGGACTGAAAGAATGTAAGAGTCAAAGGATCAGGGAGTTTGCTGTGAGACTGTGTCTCCTAATCATGTCAAAAGCTACACCCCAAAAGCCTAACCAACATGACGGCCTAAACAGGAGCTGAACAAGGACAATACCAATAATCTTGCCAAAGTGGACCTAGAAAAGCCCATGAGACCTTAGCCCTACACAAAAGATCACAGGCATCTAAGGAATGCTAAGATGGGGAAGGAGTCTTCTAGAGGGAAGAAGCACACCAATTGGTTATCTGATACCAAATGGTCAGCCTTGAAAACATACATACTAGTAACAGGTATGTATGAGCAGGTTATACACAGGAATACATATGTATATTCCTGTACATATATGCATATAACAGTAATTAATAAAAAAAAGGGGCCATGACTTTGAAAAAGAGCAGGGTGGGGTATATGGTAGAGTTTGGAGGGAGGAAAGCAAAAGGAGAAATGTTGTAATTATATTATAATCTCAAAAATAAAAACAGAAAATCTTGCCTTATTGTAATTGGAGAGAAATTCTGGGTGGGGGGACATAAAAGTACCAATGTCCCCTTCGAAGTCATACCACAGTGACATGACTTCTACAAAGTCTCACCTCTTAAATATAATACTGAGCATCAATAGCTCCAGAGGCTGGTGTGCAAACCTCTAACATCTGGGTTTTGGAGGAGAATTAAAATTCCAATAGCAATACTTTAGTGCAACACTCAATAAACTGCAGTTCACTGGTCAAATTCAACTTGCAGCCTAGATTTGCAGATAAACCTTATCAGTGTATTGCCAAGCCTCTTGACTCCCATATTGTCTGCTGCTTTTATCATGCCACAAGGAAGTTGAAACCACAGCTCCAAATAGACCTAAAGATTACTCTCACAGTCTTCATGGAACAAAAAAAATGTTGGCACCTCCTTCCATGCCTCAAGTCTCCAGCTCCTGTTCAGGCTTTATTTTTGCCAGGTAGTCCATGTCTTTCATCAGAGCATGACAGGCTTTGACTTCCAATCTGAAATCTTCCAATTCCTTATGTTTAAAGGAATCAGTCACCCAATTATCTCTCTCTCTCTCTCTCTCTCTCTCTCTCTCTCTCTCGGAATTTTGTAGTCTTATGTGTACTTTTATGTTTAAATTTGTCACATTAAAAATTCAATTGTTCCCTCATTTGTCTATGTGGCTTAAAGAAAGTCCATTATTTAAGTGTGCTTTCTCTCTCCTTCCTCCTCCCCTCCCTGTCTTCCCTTTTCCCCCTCCCTGTGTGTATACTGGGAATTTAACCCAGAACCTCACACGCTAGGCAAGTGCTCTATCACTGAGCTGCACCTGCAGACCTTGCTTAAATCTTCTCTAACTCACTCTGCCACTTGATTTCTTGACCATCTTAAGTTCTCTCTACATTTGTTGATAATAGTTGAAATCCTTACTGCCCTCTCAGCATCCTGCCTTGAGGTATCCATGTAAGCAGAGGATCCTGAAAGCAGTGTACTGTGCCATAAAGGGGCACTGGGAGGTAGAAAGCCAGAACTCAGGAAGCTGGTCCCATTTGGAGTCTCTTATCTTGTCTCCTGATTAGGTTTGTTTGTGTAGGACCATTCTCCTTCAGTTCTCACAGCTTCATCTGCCCCATGAGAGGCTTTGCCTAGATTATCTTAAGCAGCCTTCTTGTCTAAAATTCCCATGATATTTCTGACTGAACTTCATCAGTTAGAAATATAATTAGCCAAGCTGGTGACTGCACCAGCAATGCAACCTCAACCTCATAATCAAAAGGAATTTTTCCCAGAAAAGACCCCAACACCACTCCAAAAGTCCAGGATGGACATCCATGAGAGCAGCACCCTGAAAACTAATTCAATCAAAGTTTCCCTCTCTTTTACTAAGTGTCAGTCACTTATCAGGATCATTATTTATTTCCTTGTCTATTGCATTATACTCTACTCACCTGACATTCACAAAGAGACATGAAGACTCTGGCCTCCTCTCGTGGCAAAGTAAACAGGAGAAGTAAGTAAATGTCACCCTGGCATTATACCATCTTCCATCTCCATGGGTGACACTTCACCTGGAGCACATTCCCCAAACCTGTCCCAGAACAAGAACTATGTGAACCCCTCTCTTAGGTACAGATTTCCGAGTTCTTTACTCAGACCCACTGAGCATGAATCACCCAAGAGTAGCACCAAGGGATCTACAAGCTTCATAAGCACACCGAGTGTTTTAGTGGGAGTTTGGGAACCCAAATTAGGAGTCTGATTCCAGATGTGCAGTTCTGCCAGCTCCTACACCCCAGAGGTTCATCAGCACTGTTTGGTTGAGATGGCAACTCCATCTGTCATCTAAATAAAAAGTGATTCTGAGAAGGCATTTGCTAGTGAGAAGCATCTACTTAGCCCTCAGCAAAACCTTCATGCTGCACTCATGTGCACACCTGCATGACCCCTCCCTGATTTTCCAGCAGAACCCTCTGTGAATAATTGTCGTTTTGCTAATTGAATCTGAGAGCACCTGTTCCTTAATCAATATTAATGTATTGCACGGACACAGAATTTGTAATGAATCATTGTAGAGAGGGAATTATTAGATCTGGGGATAAAAAGGAAAAGAAAATGGAAGAAAAATGAGGCATTTACTTTCCTTCTGTGGCCTGATAATTTGTGACCTGGGTGCTATCTGGGGAAATATGGGACAATGTGGTGGCCAGATCAGCAGGGAGAACCAATGGGCTCCAGATCTCCATCAGGCTGACAGTTGAGAAGCTGCCTTCTGCTTATCTTTATCTCCTTTTCTGGACAAGGAAAAATAGTTTGCATAACCTAACGGCTGCAGATACCGCCTTCTTGTCCCTGGAGAACCTGTCTTTGGCTGACTGCTTCAAGGCTGGGATCATATTTGCCTTCAATCTCCAAACTCTGAAAATCCTGCCTGGTGCTGCTGGCACATGTAGGGCAAATCCGTTCTGAGAGAAGGGCCTGGGGTCATTGGGTCCTCATGAGTCCCCTTGACTCTCACAGAGGAACCAGGAGCTTTGGTGATTCTGTTCCATCAACAGTTTCAGCTCAGAAGCTGATTTCTAGAGAAGCCTCTCATCCCTGACTCCCTGCTCAGTTTATATTGGAAGCCTCCTTTCTGTGATCCTTCCATGAAACCTTCTAGCACATTCCATAACAAATGTCTATTCACTGAGTCTCTGTTCCTGAGCAGAAGCAAACACAGCTGTCGTACTTGTGCCTGTCTCCTGTGCCTCACACAGAGACTGAGAAAACACACATACTTTCCACCTTTGAGATGAGCAAATGACTGAGCACTGTATTATGCTCTCTGTGTGAAGGTGTTAGATTTTACAGAGACCAGGTCTACTAGTATATGGTCAAGGTGTAGCCCAGCTAAGTTGATGGGACTAAGCCTTCTAACTAAGTATGAAGTAAGCCCCGGATTGCTTATCCAATTGTCTTGTCCTTAGGACCGTATCTGCAACTACAAGCAGGCTGGTCAAGCCAGATTGCACCAAAAGCTGGGGCTGAGGGACCAAAGACTCCATCTCTGGCCCTCCTCTGGTTCATCAGGCAAGTTTGTAGACAGCCTCCTATGTGTCCAGTACTTGGCTTCTCCATGAGGAAGCATACTCCATCCACATTGATAAGTCCTTGGGAGATTGGCTCAAGTTGACCAAAATCTCACTAGAAGGCAGTATAAAAATGAAGCCATAGCCATCATCAAGATTAGTAGCACTCTTTCCAAGTATTGTGCCCTTTACTCAAAACAGCTGTCTCTATTATCATTATCCAGAAAGCAGTGCTAAAGGAGCCAAGATCCCAAGCAAAGTGGATGTACATTCCTGATAAAGTTTTTCCTTCCAAACTATGGGCCAACCTTGCCCCAAGGTAGATGAGATCCCACTATAACAATCTTTGTTCATTAAAAATGCTCATATCTATAATCTGATCTTTTATTTCATTTTATTCTTAGTCAGAAGACTATTTTATAATATTTAGGAGGCCTTTACACATCCTTCATCATTTCTTATTATATATTCTTTTTATTCCTCAAGTCATGAAATTGCCTGAAATGTTATTTGAGCTCTCAGGCAACTTCTCTCAAAGCCGACTCAGTGCCTCCACTTGTTTGTTTCACAGGAACCACAAATTTGTGTGTTCAAAGCCAAGTTAATGATCTAATTCTCAAACCAAGGTATCCTTGCCTTTCCGTCTCATGAATCTTACTACTAGCCCTACAACTGTAAACCAGGAAGCTATGAAAAGCAGACTTGATCTCTCTCTCTCTCTCCCTCTCCCTCTCTCTCTCTCTCTCTCTCTCTCTCTCTC
>LOJH01039680.1:0-10230 GCA_001685095.1 Ellobius talpinus | reverse complement strand
GTGTGTGTGTGTGTGTGTGTGTGTGTGTGTGTGTGTGTGTGTGTGTTATGGGTATTGAACCCAGGGCTTCACATATGCTAGGCAACCACTCTATCACTCAGCCACATCCTTTCTCTCCTCCTTGTCCCCTTCTTTTCTGAGACAGGCCCTCAAGTAGCCAGACTGGTCTCTAGTTCTCTATACATCAGAAGATGACCTTGATTTCTCGGTACTCTTGGTACCATCTCCCAAATGCTGGGATTACCAGACACGCACCACCACACCAGACATTTTAATCCTCTATGAGCAGATCTTGATGTGTCGTCCTAGCTGACCTGGAACTCGAGTTTGTATCCCTCCTCCTGCTTCTGCTTCCTGAGGGCTGGACTACATGTGGTCCTGATGATCTTAGTTCGGGTTCCTGGACCCCTTGGAAAAGTCAGGCAGGGGTGTGCATCTGTAGTCCTGGCTTCCCTACCAAGAGACGGTAGGTGGGTGGTTCCCTTAAATGCTCTGGCCACCTAGCTTGGAGTATGCAGTACAGCCCCAAACAGGAGAGATCCTGCCTCAATCAAGGTGGACCTCCAGATGTCTACTATGGCAGGTGTGCCTGTACCTGCACATGTCATATACAAGATAAGGAAACCTCTAGAACTACTTCATACCTTTTAGTTATTTCCCTTGATTCTTTAATTTACTAAATAATACAGTTAACATTGTAAATAACACAGTTAACATTGCTCAGATACCAAATACGCATCAGGCTCTGTGTCTGAGGGACGAGAGAAGCAGACGATAGACAAGTAGATAATTAAGTCTGGCATGGTAGTTCACACCTGTGCCTCCATGCTTTGTGCAACTTCCTGGCAGTCAGGAGGCAGAATCAGGAGGCTCATAAATGTGAAGTTACCCTGAGCGATATGACAAAACTGGGTCTAAAACCTTTTAAAGAATAAGGGTCTTTCGAGAAAGAAATGTTCATTAAACTACAGTATGCATAGTGATACAGCTGAATTTTATTATGTTCTAAACTGTTACTGCTTTTATGGTTTTTTTTTAAAATATTTATTCATTGTGTGTGCCATTGTGCAATTGTGGAGGCCAGAGGACAGCTTGGGGAGTCAGTTCTGTTTTTCTCCCATGGGATAGAAATCTGGTGGAATTACAGGAAGCTGAGGCCTGCCCAGGTTATATAACAGCCAGAAGAGAGGCTGGAGAGATGCTCCGCAGTGCTGGAGCAGAGGAGTGGAGCTTGGTCCCCAGCACCCACGTCTGGCAGCTCACAATCACCTATGACTCCAGCTCCAGGGGATCAGATGCCCTCTTCTGATCTCTGAGGGCACAGGCACACACAGAGAGACTCACAAACACACTTTAAAAAGGGGGCTGGAGAGACGGTTCTGTGGCTATGAGTGCATAAGGCTCTGGGCAGAGTTTGGTTCACAGTACCCACAGAAGGTTGCTCACACTGCCGGTAACCCCAGCTACAAGGGGCCTGATGCCGTCTTCTGGCCTCTTTGGGCGCCATCACTCACGTGCACAAACCCACAGACACTAAATCTTTTTTTTTTAATTTTTAACTTTTGTACAGGGTGACTGACAGAGTGAAGTCTCTTTCCTTTCTAGAGGCAGTGCGACTCAGGCCAGCAAGGGTTAAGACAGGCTTCCTGTCTCTGCTGGGGAGCTTGGGACTCCTCCTGAGATGGCCCAGATGCTGCCATGCTCTGCTGATTACAATCCTCCACACCCAGGAGGCTCTGACTAGGTTTGACATAATCAGCTCACAGTCTCTGCCTGCACTCTTTCACAAACAGGCCGTTTTCACATCTTTTTCATGGGATCGGACAAGCGGAAAAATAATTAATGTTACCTCAGCCCAACAATGACCCTGGCTGTGATTCAAAAGAAGGCATGTTGCGCAAACTACCTTTTAATTGAGGGCTGGGGCAGACCCCACATACTCCTGTATCGGTTCTGCCTCCTTGGCCACAGGCGGTGACGACTTTGCAAAGATGAGGACCCGTGCTCAGTGAGCACTACCCAGTTTCAGGTTCAAAGGGTTTCCCTGAAAGAACTCAGTTCATGCATTTGGCAAGCACAAGCCTATCGTGCCTGCCAGAAAGGTCTGTTGGCTGTTCCCATGTTATTGATAAAAGGTGGAAAAGTGGCTTCCTCTATGTAGACGACACAAAATTAGGTCCCTCAACTCTTTTTCCAGGATGTCTCTTTTCTACTGGAAAAGAAGACACTGAAAACAAAGCGAGACAAAGATGTGGCTCCATGGCTCTGACTCAGATTGCCATGCAAGGCCGGACTGACTGAACCATCTTCAGGGTCTCCTTGGTTTGTTTTGAGATAGAGTCTCTGTACTTTGCCCTGGTTGGCCTGGAACTGACTGAGTAGACCAGGCTAACCTTAAACTTACAGAGATCCACCTGCTTTTGCCTCCTGAGCTGGGACTAAAGGCGAGCGGCAGCCACCGTGCCTTGAATAGCTTTTATCTCTAATTTCAGAAGTCTAGATGACCACTGTTGGGAACCGATGATGCCACTTTTGAAACATGACCTAGATGTTTGTCAAATAGTTAGAGTCTCTGTTTTATCCAGCGACCAGCGATTCTATGTTAAGGCATGATACCCAAGGACTATCATTTACAACAGCTTTACAACTAAAGAAAACAAGAAATCAAGCAGGCTATCGTTTATCAACAGATCGTGAGTAAGCAAAATGCCCTGTGTCTCTATAGCAGAAACTGTTTACTTATAAAAAAGACATAGAGGCTTGCTGTAGTGTCATAACCTGTCATCCCCGTGTTTGGAAGGCAGGGGCAGGAGAGGCAGAAGTTTAAGGGCACCCTCCACTAGACAGTTCAAGGCCTGGGCCAGCTAGAGGCTTCCGTGAATAAAAGTACTTGCTTCTTGAGCCTGATGTCTTGAGTTGATTCCAGGATCTCACATGGGTAGAAGAAAACTGGCTCTCAAAGTCGTCTTCCAACCATGCATTAGATGTACTCACACATCATACACACGTAACAATATATAACTCTTATTTAGTAATGTAACTTTTTTGGATTTTTTTGGACAAGGTTTCTCTGTGTAACAGCTATGACTGTCCTGAAACTCACTTTGTAGACCAAGCTGGCCTCAAACTCATAGAAATCCACCTGCCTCTGCCTCCTGAGTGCTGGGATTAAAGGCATATGCCATCAACACCCAGCTTTAATTTTTAAAAAAGAGAGTTCAAGGCCAGCCTGGCTAGAAGAGACCTTGTCTCTAAAATACAATAAGGAATAAAGTATTGTTACATGGTGTATAACATGAATAAACTTCAAAAAATATAATGCTCATAATAAATATCATATTATTGTATTTACATGAAATATCCAGGATAGACAAATACAGACAGAAAGTAGATTGGTGTTTGCTTAGGTCTAAAATGAATGGAAAATTGAGGGGTGGCATTAAGAGCTGAGAGTCTTCCTTTCAAGGTATTAAAACTATTCCAGGACTGTAGAAATGACTCAGAGGTTAAGAGCACTGACTGCTCTTCCAGAGGACCTGAGTTCAATTTCCAGCAACCACATAGTAGCTCACAACCATCTGCAATGAGATCTGGTGTCTTCTTCTGTCATGCAGGTGTACACACAGACAGAACACTGTATATATAATAAATAAATAAATAAACTTTTTAAAAACTATTCTAAAATTGTGGTATACAAGTCTATGGTTGTGTACTAACAATGATTGAATTATACTTCTAGAAGAAAAAGCCATCTTGGAGTTTGAGGCCAGCCTGGTTTATAAACCAAGTTATAAACTTTATAGGCTTTATAGGGAGACTTTGTCTGCAAAACAAAAAACAAAGAAAGAAAAAACCAGCTGTGGTAGAGCATGCCTCAATCCCAGCACCAGGAAGACTGAGGTAGGAGGATATTTTTTGAGAAAAGGTTGGGACAACACAGATACTGTCCAAAGACAAGAGAAAAAGAAATGAAAAGTTGGAGAAGAAAGAGAGAGGAGAGGGGACTAAGAAAGGAGGAAGAAAGAAAAGGAAGGAGAAGGGAAGGGGGAAGAAAAGGAGAGAAGAAGGGAGAGAGGAAGAAAAGAAGAGAGGAGGGAAGGGAGGAAGAAAGGAAGGGAAAAAGGGAGGAAGGGAGGAAGCAGGAAGGAAGTCAATGATTTCATTCTTCAATAAATACACAGGAAAGAATATGAGCACATGTGCCTGCGGATGTCAGAGGCATCAGAGTCCTGAAGTTGGAGTCACAGATGATTATACACTGACTGACTCTGGCACTGGAACCTGAACTTAGATCTTCTGCAAGAGCAGTTCTTGCTTCTAACCACTGAGTCATCTCTTCAGTCCCATATACAGCATATTAAATGCAAAAATAAATGTGTAAATTAAACTTTATACAGGACCGTTAAAAATATAAAAGGAGCCGGGTGTGGTGGTGCACACCTTTAACCCCAGCACTTGGGAGGCAGAGGCTGGCAGATCTCTGAGTTCAAGGTTCAGCCTTGACTACAAAGTGAGTTCTACGACACCCAGGCCTATGTCTCAATACCACCCCCCAAAAAAAAGGAGTGCTTTTGATCTCCTGAAAGTCCACAGTTCAGTTCCCGGCACCCACATCAGGTCACAGCCACCCATAACTCCAGCATCCAGCACCAGAGAATCTGATCCATTCTTCTAGACTCTGAGGGTACCCCTTACACACATACACAAATAAATAAATAAAGTGAATTCATTAACTTTAAAAGAAAATTAAAGGCATATGGTGTAGTGGCATTTCATTTGTATTTTAATAAATAAAGTTTGCCTGAAGATCAGAAAAGTCCAACAGCCACACTGGCCAGCCTTGCAGACCAGGCAGCAATGACACACACCTTTAATCCCAGTAACCACACTAGTTTGCCATAGAAACCAGGCTGTAGTGGTACATGCCCTTAATCCCAGATCTAGAGCAGATTATAAAACAGGAGGAGTCAGCTCTCAGTCCCTGTCTCATCAGATTTCCTGTAGGCCGGATCACCATTTTCGGACTGAGGTCAAGGTAGGAGCCAGTGGCTGGATGCTTTGTTTTTCTGATGTTCAGGCTGAACCCCAAGATCTATTGTGCTTCAATATGGACTGGAAGGGAAGAAACTGTCTCCACTCCCAGAGCATATATATTCAAAAGGAGTCTACTAAGAAAGAAAATAATGCCTAAACTACTGAATTTAGCAGGTTCCTGGGATCCTAAATCAACATAGGAAACACAACAAAACAAAACAAAACCACAACGGAATAATTGTCGTGGTTTACAATCCAGATTTGAAGTTAAAAGCAATGCCTAGCATAGTGGTGTTCGCCCTTAATCCTGGCACTTAGGAGGCAGAGGCAGGCAGATTTCTGTGAGTTCAAGGCCAACCTGGTCTACAAGAGCTAGTTCCCGGACAGGCTCCAAAGCCACAGAGAAACCCTGTCTCAAAAAAAAAAAACCTGCAAAGCATTGATTTTTAAAAGGACAAAAACTCAGAGCTGGAGTGTTAAGAGCACTGACTACTGTTTCAGAGGTCCCGAGTTCAATTCCCAGCAACCACATGGTGACTCACAAACATCTATAATGAGATTTGGTGCCCTCTTCAGGCCTGCAGGCATGCATTTTAACTCCACTTATGCAAATGAAGTAAGTTTCACTAACTGGAAAACACAGCATGGTGAAAACATCACTTATCCTCAGAATGGTCTGTCAAGGTCCCAGGAAGGTTGCATAGGGGCATACACCTTCTTATCCTGAAATTTACACAGAAAGACAATGGAGCCCTGGAAAGAATCTCCCACCTGATATCAAGGCTTACTTACTGAGGTCAAGCATCTGTTGCCCAAAATGTCTGGGACCAGAAGCGCTTCTGAATTTACACATACATCACAAGGTATCTTGGGTATATGGAGGTAACGTTATGGCATGTTTTTAGCATATTGTGTTTTTATGTAGCCTGGTACAGGGTCACGTGTGTCATTTTCCACTAGTGGTGTCGTGATAGACAGGGTTGTATTTTTGGAGTAGGGATACTCATATGCATTGATGCACCAAGGAGAAGTTGGCCAAAGATGCTCCTGACTAACGGACCAGACAGAACTCAGTCCTCCCACTGAGTTTCATCAACTTTTTTTTTCAAAAACAGAAAGGCAAAATCAATCTAATGAAGGAAAGATAATCTTTATAACAAATATTGAAGCAGTTGGCTAATCACAGACAAGAAATAGGACTGGAGAGAGACAGCTCAGCAATTAAGAGCACTGATGTTCTGCAGAGGATCCAGGTTCTGTTCCCACACCCACATGGCAGCTAGAAACTGACTATAACTACAGGTCCAGAGGATCTGAGATGCTCCAAGGGCACCAGGTACACACATGGTACACAGGCAGATATTCAGGCAATAGATCTATACATATAAAATAAGTTTTTTTAATTAGAAAAATAAATGAAATGTTATTTGCTCATTAATTTTGAGACAAGTTCTCATGCTATAGCCTAGACTAAAGTTGAACTTACTGTGTAGCCCAGGCTACCTTCAAAGTTGAAGCGATTCTTCTGCTTCAGGCTCCTAGTGCTAATATTGGATTACAAGTGTGAGCCGTCCTGGATTTGAATCACATTTCTTTATAAAGTGTGGCGCCTCACACTTGTTATTCCAGCACTCCCTGGGGAAGGAGAACCAAAAGCTCAAGGTCATTCTCAGCTATACCGCAAGTTTGAAGCCAGTCTCAGATACAGGAGGCCAACCTGAAGAAATAAATAAACTTCGTATCTTCCTTAAATATTAACTCAAAATGAGCCATAGATTTAAATACCAAATGTGAAATTATGGTCGCAGATGAGAGTAAAGTCTTCACAGGCAAGGATTAGAAGAGGTCTCAGACATGGCAACAAGTATGAGACCCAGAAGAGAAAAAAAATCAATTAATTTCTCTTTATCAATGTTAAAGAAACAAACAGACAAACAAACAAAAACTGCTCTGTTCTTGTCTGGAAAGACTCTGTTTCAAGGATGAAAAGAGGGCCAGCAAGATGATTCCACGGGTAAAAGTGCTGACAAGCCTAACCACTTGACTTTAAGCTCCACGCCCATGTGGTGAAAGGGCACACGCGCATACACGCACATAGATAAATGTAATAAAAATGATAAAAAGCACGGAAGAAAAGCCAAAGACTGATAAAAAATATTTGTAAATCAAACATCTAAAAACAAAGAGCTTGCATCCAGAATGTTTTTTAATAGAATTCTCTAAGCTTAACAATAAGAGAGGAAATCCAATCAAAAACAACCAAAACACTTGAGTATTAGCAAAAAGTGTGTGTAGAACACCAACGAGCTCAGTAAAAGACATCAAACACTGTTGGCCTCTGTGACAGGCCACTGCTCTACCCAGTTGTGGAACCTATTAACAGTGAAAGTCAGCTGGAGAGTAAGGCTTGCCTATCAGCTGTGAGGCTCCTGCTTCCATCCCTAGCACCAGAAAAAACCAAATGAAGACAAAATAATTTTTTTTATATTTATTTATTTATTTGTTATGTATACAATATTCTGTCTGTGTGTNACCTTTGGAAGAGCAGGCAATGCTCTTAACTACTGAGCCATCTCTCCAGCCCGACAAAATAAATTTTTGGTTTTGGTTTTCTGAGCCTTAGTATACCACTCAGTCCAGGCTGGCCTGCAACTCGGGATCCTCCTGCCTCAGACTCCTGAATGTCACCTTCACTTCTCAGCTATTGGTCTTATGAGGATCTGTTATGCCACACTCTAACTGACCACATCTGGTAGAGCTGGGGTTCTGTGTGCTATCACCCCTGGTAGCTCGGGTGTCACCAACGCATGCTGTTTCTCCACAGCTTCAGTCCTCAGAAGAACAAATGGGCATAGCTGTTCTCACTTTTATTCATGCTGACTCTTGCCCATGCTTTGCTTCCCGCCTCCACAGCTTTAACCCCTGCTCACCTAGAATGGCCAGGAGCAAGCACTTGTACAATGCCTAGGGGTTCCACAGAGGTGGAAACTGAGGCTTAGCTGGACAAATTGGCACCTTACCCCAGCAAGCTCAAAGGCAGAGAGAGTCATGACTATCTGTAACTAATCCTAGCTCTCCAGGAGAAAATAAGTCAAAGACTAGAGAGATAGATTAATGACTAAGTTTGCTCTTGAAAATAACCTGGATTCTGTTCCCAGTACCCACATGGGGCAGCTCTCAATTACCTGCAACTCCAACTCCAGGGGTCTGACACCTCTGGACTCTGTGAGAAGCTTCCTCCCCCCTCCCCCACACACATGAGCACATAATTTAAAATAAATCTTTTAAAAAGGAAGGAGAGGAAAAAAATCAAGTCAAAGTTACATAACAGAGGCTAAGAAGTTGGCTTAGTGGTTAGGAGCATTTGCTGCTCTTGCAAGAGGACTTGGCGCCCACACCGTGGCTCACACCATTGAAACTGCAATGCCAAAGAATCTGATGCCCTCTTCGGTCCTCCATGGGCACGGACGGCACACATATGGTGCATTTACAAATGTAGAAAGAGCACTTGTATACATAAAATAAAAATAAACAAATATTTCAATTCTATTCACTTTTTAAAACTACCCAATGTGAGTTCTGCGTGGGGTTTCCTAAAGCACCTTCTGGGGCCTCACATGCCATGACAAAAATCCATGAGAAAGCACAGCAACCCAATTCTAGTTGGCCTGCTGAAGTCTAGTCCTTTCTTACAGCTCCACCAGGCAAGACAGTAGAGCCATTCAAGGTTCTTGCCAAGAACAGACAGGATTTGGCAGGTTTTGGATGTGCTGGCATGTGACCTTGCACAGAATTGAGAGAAGCTAGATCTGGAGGGAGCTATCTAATTCTGTAATGCGCAATTCGGGCCCTCAAGCTCCCCACCTACCTCTGCCTCCTGATTGTTACCGGGGAAATTCTTAAAAACTGACTTCTGCCCCAAAGGCGGAGATGTCTTTGCTATCAATGTGCAGATTGCTCCTGAATTGCTCCTGAGGAAAATCATTTTTGTATGCACAATTGATAGCTGTACAATTGATAGCTACCATTTTGGTGTAGACTGGCCTTGAACACACAGAGATCTGCCTGCCTCTGCCTCCTAACTGTTGGAACTGTCGGTTTTTGACATCACATTTGGCAAGGATATTCTTGGAGCGTAGGCCGTTCTGGCTTCCTTATGTTGCAAAGACTTCAGTTCCCCCAAACTCCTGAGTTTAGTGTGTCCTTGTTGTGCTTCTTTCATTGTTTTCCTGAAAAACAAAACAACATGAATCCAGAAAGAGCAGCAGCTTTTTTAGGTTTGCTTTTAGTTTTAATTTATGTGTATGAGTGTTTTGCATACCATGTATATATCATGTGAGTTCCTGATGCCCTCGGATGTTAGAAGGGACCATCAGAACCCCTGAAACTGGAGTTACAGCTGTTTGTGAGTCCCTGGGAACCATGTGGGTGCTGGGAACCAAACTCAGATCCTCTGCAATAGGAGCAAGTAGTCTAGACCACTGTGCCAATTTTCCAGGCCCCCTTTTTCAATTTTTTAAAACAAGATTTCACTCTGTAGTCTAGGCTGGCCTCAACCTCTTGGCGATCTTCCTACCTCCACTCGTAGATTTGCAGGAACTACAGCATCCTCCATCACACCCAGCTCCTGTACAAGCCTGTCTTCCACTACAGCTATGATTTTGTTATTACTCATTGACTTCTCCAACAGGCTGGCCTCAAATTCCTCTATATAAGTAAGGAGGACCTGGGAAGTCGTGCCTTCATCTGTGCTAAGATGGTTTTATGGACTCCAGAGCCTAGGCAAGTATTTTAGCAGCTGATGAGACAAAGGTCTGATAGACCTGGTTATCTCCATAGAGCATTTGTCCAACTGGATGAGTCATCACCTACTAGTACCCTTCTCCATGTCCTCACCAGAATTGCCTTGCTCACTGGGGAAAGCATCCATGCTTTGGTGGATATCAGTCATACTAATGACCTGTCCCTTGGGCCTGTATTCCGCATTCCATGGTGAGCAACTGTTTGCCTTTCATCCCTTCACCTTTATGCACACGGTACCAGACAATAACCTGATAGGTCGGGTGTGGTGGTGCATGCCTTTAATGCCAGCACTCAAGAGGCCGAGGCAGATGAATAATGGAATAGTAAGTTCCAGGCTAGTCAGGGGTACATAGAAAGGCCCTGTCTCAAAAAGGAGGAGGAGGAGGAGGAGGA
>LOJH01039676.1:3581-15925 GCA_001685095.1 Ellobius talpinus | reverse complement strand
GTTTCTTTATTAACCAATGAAAGTAACGCATAGACAGATAACCCTCCTACATCATGTTATCTCTTAGAAGCCTGTTCTTTTCTAATGTGAGACAGAAAGGGATTGGACCTGGAAGGGAAAGAAGATGAGGGACAGTTGGGAGGAATAGAAGGAGGAGAAACCATAATCAGGATATATTTCATGAGGAAAATATTTATTATCAATAAAATGAAAAAATAAATTTTATCAATAATAGATGAAATGCTAAATATATTTTATGTTACTAATATCAGCCAAGAGATATCAGAACAGCATTTGTGAATTATGCTCATTGGTCTTAGAGGCTAATTTTTTTGCCTCTTTAGTGTTTGCATTTTGTATTTTAAAGGCATAATATTTCTGTATATCCCAGGCTGGCTTGGAAAACATTGTGTGTTGTGGGATATTGTGATCACACTCTGATTATTCCCAAGATTGCCAATAAAGTTTACCTTGAATCCAGGGCAGAGTTAGCTACTAGCTGACCAGAATTAGCCATAGAGGTTTTGAAGGATCCAAGACTATAGAGAGACACAAGAAGTAGTGGGGAGGGACGTAGAAAGCTTTGAGGGCCTTTTTTGGATTGAGGAAGGAAAGAGAGATGAGGTCACTGGTCGGTTCTCTACCACTTCTTCACTGTTTTTCCCCTGATATCTGATTCTGAGTTTTATATAGTAATAGACAATATAAGTAATCACTTCAACTGTGTATCTCAGACTGGTCTCAAACCCATGATCCCAAGCACTGGCAGGTATGTACCACTGTGCTCAGACCCATTCATTGTTCTTAGGAGTAAGACTTTTAAGCAGTATTGTGAATGGTCAGGATTGTGAATGGTCAGGATTGCGAATAGTCAGGATTGTGGATGGTCAAGTGAATGGTCAGGATTATCTCTTAGGAAGGTCTGGGCATCTTATAAATAGTGGACTTGGTACCTTATGCTCCCTATAGGTTCAAATCTTGCTAAAATAAAATTGGACTGAAACGCTGACATTGGAATAGAAAAGATACAACAGTTGAAATTGGAAGACTGTGTGAATAATAATTATGCCTAAATTCAGGGGGAATGTGATCGTTCTCCCACGCACTCATGTTATCTCTCTTACACACACACAAACACACACACACAAACACACTTGATGCTTTCTTATACAAATTACAATTTTCGTTAGTGTGCTCAGAAAGCATTGGCATCAAGGCCTAGAAATTTATTACAGTATTTCTGAAGGTGGTGTTCTGGGCACCTTTATATTGCATATATTCTGGCTCAGGTCTGTCTAACTGTGTCCTGCTGATGGAGGTGCAGATAGTATTTCGATAAAACTATTAAAGTGTACTGTTTACTTTAGTGCATGGGGCCCCTGAATTATACCCAACATACCAAAAAAAAACCCCTCAAGTTCCACTTTATGACCTAGATAAAGAAAGACTGGGAAGAATTTTGTTATAAGCCTCAATTGATATCTTTACCATTCTCACCTTTGTATTTATTTCATTATAGGCTGTTATTACTTAAGATTTTTTCCACAACTTGAAATCTTTATTACTAAAACAAATAACTTACTCTATCATCATATATCCTAAAACAGCTTTATAAATTATTTATAATTCCTTATTCTGAAGTTTCCAATATAAAACCCTAACATTTATGATGTATCCAAGGAGTAGACATAAACATGAGTGCAGCTCTATTGGTAACATCTCAGAAAAAGCTATTATTCTTTTTATGATTATGAGAGGCGTTAAGTGGCTGGATAAAGGGCTCAGCAGTTAAAACTATGTACTGCTCCTGCAAAGGACCTAAGTTCTGTTCCTAGAATCCATGGTCAAGTAACACAAGGGGATCCAATATTCTCTTCTGCATTGTGTGGGCACCTGCACACATCCACACACAATCACGCACATGCACACATAATTAAAAAATGAAACAAATATGTTCTAAGTAGGTGTATTTGTGTGGAACTAAAATTATAATGCTTATTTTTTATCTATTTTTATTAATTTTATCTCTAATAATTGATGCTACCAAAAATAAATCTCAAGTTAGAATAATATATTGTTAACCAAGAGTTTATTTATACAGTGGTGATTTGTGTTCTAGTCTAAGTATTTTCATTGTTTTGGCTTCATAAAAGGTTCTGGATCAATAGAGATAGCTAAAAAAACATGATAAGATACAAATAAATTAAATACTGTTTCCCAGCTCAGAGAGTCTTGATATATACTCCATACATTTTTTCCATGACATTCTACATACATACTTAACAAAATTGGAATTATAATTCTAAATTTAATATTTGAAATTTTGCCTCATTCTCAGATTTCATTTCATAAGGCCTGGGGAACTTTTTGAAAGAGAGAAATGGCTTTTCCTCCCTTGAAAAGTTGTCATCGCTAAAAACTGTAAGATGGGCACCAAATGCTACATGTTGATGCTATTATCCAGGCTTTAAAAGGCTGTTGATTTGAGCCAACACTATTCGGTCCTCTGAAGTTCAAAAAGCTACTGTTCCTGGTAGCCTGCTCCTTACTGGCTCGCATCTCATTTCCTGAGAGTTCCTGCCAACTTGCCCCCTACTCACATCATCTACCAGGCTGTGGCCTCCACAATAGGCGGTGCTGGGAGCTCTCAGACCAGCCTACTTAAACCTCCATGACAGCCCACATCACTGGAGGCTTGTCTGCCACTACTGGTACCAAAACAAATCCACTAGATGTTTAGGTTCAAACAAAGCATATTCATGATGATGACACATCCAAGCTCGATAAAATGAGGTCTGTGTCTATAGCTAAACCACAGCTGACACCCTCCCCTAAAAGGAATCCACCATTGGTACCACAGAGTTGCACAAAAACGTGAGTTTCCAAACCAGGGTTCAAATTTGTAATGTTATTATATGATTGTGTTTCTTTTTTCCTTTTTCTGCAGTATTTCTGTTACAGATTTTTTAATAGAAACTCTGTTTAAGGATAAATAAAATAAAAATGTCAAGACTCAGAAAACACTTCTAAATATCAAAATCTCAGTGTTTTTATTCTATTTTTGAAAGAAAAAAATGACGTATTGGCATCACTCTTGTTTGGGGGTGAAGAGTGGAGCATAAATCTTGCATGTTTACATAAAGCTTCTAGAACTCAGATTCACAGTATACTGGCTGTATTTTTCAGGACTTAGAAGGATGCTGATCTGAGCCAGAATTAAACATTTTTCTGACATCCAGGTACTAGTGTTCCTGGTAACCTGGTCCTGGTTTGTTTCTATTTCATTTCCTGTGAACTCTTTCTAAGTTGCCCCCTACTCTGACAACCTGTCTCCCATTCTGTCACCCTGCCCTCACCCTGCCACCCTGCCCTTGACCTGTGTAATCCACCTGGTTGAAGCACTACAACAGGCAGGAATGGGGGCTCTCAGGCCTTTCCATTCAACCCTCCTTGTGTAAAATAGCTTTCAGAACAGGTGCTTTGTCAAATCGTGCTTCCTGTAAAGAGAGGAAAGAAATGAATCTGATGAAGAAATTTTTTTTATTCAAGTTACAATCACTTTTAAGAAAATCATGACACAAAGAACCTTCTTCAAAGACAAAAGGACCTTCGCTTGAAGGCCATCACCAGCAGTTATCCTTACTTGACTCCAAGGAACTCTCTGCAAGAGTAATAGAAAATTAGTAAAGTTTTTTTAACTTATTACATGCTCTTCAGAATTAAGGCCCAAAATGGAAGAATCTTACCATTGCTAGAGCATTGCTCAGAATAAAAGAATCATCTTTATTTGCATATTTATTAGATTTTGGAAATCAAGAGACATTGTGGGTTCAGAGACCTGAGCAACTACAGAGCAGGTAAAATAGATTCTATGGTTCCTTCATCTCTCATTGTTCTACTTTAGATGGCCATCACTGCTAACATGGAAATTATGGAGAGTGGCAATAAATTAAATTGTCATTGGACCTACCTAGCAATAATGCAGCTCAGACTCTCAAAGATCAAGGTATCCACCTATACACAATGATGGTTGGAAAGTAGTAAGGAACACAGAGAGAAATGGAAAGATTATTCCATAAATAAGACATTTGGTCACGATGTAAGAATATCTTTGAAGTATTCATTTATAACTTAATCTACCAAGTAATAAAGATTCGGCCAACAGACAATGAAGTCGACAATTCCAATAAAATTCTTCTTATATAAAACACTGGTGAGATACAAAATACAAAAATTAATAGCACAGTAGCACCCTGAGAATTAATGATCTGATAAGAAATGAATAAAATGAGTAAAAACAGAAGTTAAGTAAATACATAAATAAAATGTTGGGGAAAAAATAAAGATTTTTTTCTACCTGAGGTGGAAGCAATCAAATGTCATCTCTAACTTCAGGAGCCAGGAGGACACTGAAAGACTAGAGTTAGCACAGAATGACCCCAAACTGATTAGTTCTTTTAACTGTTTAATCTGTGTATATGTTCACATGTGTATGAGTAAACTCGGGGTGTTATTCTTCGTGACCTTATATTTTGACATAAGTCTCTTACAGAGCCTGAGGCTCACCAGTTTAGCTAGGCAGACTGGCTGCTGCACCCTGGAGATCCTCTCCTCTTGGCCTCCCCTCCACTGGGGTGCTAAGCACATGTTTCTGCACCTGGGTTTCTATGTGAGTGCTGGGGGTTTGAACTCAGGTCCTTGTGCCTACACAGCAAGTACCTTATGGACTGAGCTATCTCCGTGGGCCTGTTAGTTGCTCTCCAGCCCCTTCGGACACTTTTCCAGTGTCTGTATTCCTCTAACAGTCATTGGTGTCACACAGCCATGGCTGCTCTCATTCATGACAGTTGAGCATGGAATAATGTGAGTGATGGAGTATTCAGAACTTTCCTTCCTTTGACTGCCACCCTGAGCACCACTCCCTGGCTCATTAAAACCTCCTGCTGAGGGCAGAGAAAGGATAGAGATGAAATTCATTTTGGAACTTGTTAGAAGCACTGATGAAAGGTTTGCTGGGATTGTGGAAACAAGCCTCTTCACATTTCCTTATTCTTTTAAAGAAACCTTGCTTTTCATCAGTGAGATTTATATGGTGACTAGGGAACATATGTGTGCTTTGGATTTCTGCTTAAAGTAGTCCTTCAAAGACTTCTTGGAAAAGTTCAAATTTTCTCTCAATCCATATGAAATATTTATTTATACTTTTTCTGTTAAAATTGACTGCATAACTACAAACAAATAACTGAGCAAAATGTTTTCAACCAACTGAATACACCAATATTTGTGTAGGTAGAATCTGCTTTCATGTCTAAATAGAATGCTTTTAATTCCAAAATCGGTGGACTCTATATACACTAAAAAAAAGCCAAGCAGATATGAGCAAAGCAGCTCTAAAGCTCTAAAGTTCTAAGACTATTTTGTAAATAAATACACAAAGAATTAAGAACGTTGTTACTATCAAGAGAAAGCTATGAATTAAAACGATGAAGCCTTCAGTGGGATTTTTCAATCCTAGGTGTTGCCAGGAGGCTATTGGCTTCCCTACTGTACCTATTTGAGGCAAAGAGACCGACTCAAGATATGAACAGGCTGCCCCTAGGAACAAGATGAAGGCTGCCCAGACCTGAGAATTGCGATCTTGGATAGTAATCCCAGCAAGACAGAGCTGACTGGAGGATGAGGATGGAACTTGGAAAAGGGATATAACCACAGGGATGTTTGTGACGGTTAAGTTTTGACTGCTTAGGCAGTCGATAAAAATTAATTCCATCAAGTTTGTCCCTGAGTTCTTATTAAGGCTTTTTGATACCCATGAGGCTTCCAAGACACAAACATTAAAAAGTCTTTTATAGCACTTATTAAAAAACAATACTAATAGTGGTAGTTATCAAATCATTGATTCCACATACACTATGGGGGCACTTCATAAACAATAACTTTGTTGTCAGTAGGTACATGATTTTGTTCAAAATTCCTATGTGTTTTTAGGGCATTCAGAGCTCACAACAGTGTCGTGTAGATGGTAATCTACCTGCTGAATCCATGAGGAGTTTGGAATGGTCTCAAATTTCACTCTAAATATCTTTTCTAGATCAAACATAATTTCTTTCAACCAAACCTCAGCCCTTCAGGGGTTCCTATGTCCACTGGTGGCTCCTTAGGATGGGCAGAGTTGAGCTAAACAGAGCCAGTGTTGCTAAGAAAAACAAGCAGATCACAGGTAGTAAAAACAATCTTAAAACTCTTGACAAAGGGTTCTGGTTGTCCAATATTCATTCATGTGCCAAACTACTTATTAAAGTTTGGTTTTAGATTTATTTATTTTATGAATATGAGTATTTGCCTGAATGAATGTATGTGTGCTATGTGTGTGTATGGTACCTGAGGAGGCCAGAAGAGGGCATCTAGCACCCTAGAACTAGACCTACAGACAGGTAACTGTAAACCACCATATGGGTGGCTAGAACCAGATCCTGAGGACGAACAGCAAGTGCTTCTAATCACAGAGTCATCTCTCCAGGCCCTGTGCATCGTTTTTTTTTAAGAATTAAAACATGTATCAGCTAGTGTTTGCCATATTGACTATTTTTAAGTTTGCAGTTTGATAGCAAGTTCTTTTCACACAGCTATGAAATTGGTCTTCAGAAATCGTTTGATTTTGCAAAGCTGGAATTCTGTATTCTTTAACAACTCTATACTCTCCCCATTCGAGTTCCTGTCAATCACTACTCTGTTCTGTGCCCACTACGTGTACTTCATAAAAGTGGAATCACACAGTAGGCTGTTTGTGACTTGGTTCATGTCCCACAGTATCTCTGAGTACAGTATCTTTTGATGCACAACAGACTACACTAAGAATCATTGCATAAGGTTTTAAAATATTGTATAACAAAGAGCAGCACCAATGGATGATCTTATGATTAAGACAAACAAAAGTTTAAATTGTTTTAACTTGCTTGGACTTTCATAGCTCTAATATTTTATCTAAAGCAAAAGAAAAAAGCTTTAAACCAATATATGTTGCCTATAACTTAACCAAAATACTTACCAATAAAGGAAGGATCTTTGTGGCTAGAGAGATGACTCAGTTGTTAAGAGCACTGACTGCTCTATCAGAAGACCTGGCTTCAATTCCCAGAACCCACATGGTGGCTCACAACTGTCTGTAACTCCAGTTCTAGCGGACCTGATACCCTCACACGGACACACATGCAGGCAAAACACCAATTCACATAAAATAAAAATAAATTATTAAAAAAAATAAAGGGTCTTTATTGCAAATAAGATAATACACTTTACATTATCAGTTTGTCCAATGAAAAGTGTGAGACACATTTTACCATGCATCATGAAATACACTAAGAAATATGTTCAAAGATACTCCCAAGCTTTAACTTTACTTGCTTGCATCTTATTTTCAAGAATTTTTTGCCCATTTTAGAATTACAATACAAACTATAATTAAGTTACAAATTTATGTTTCCAATCCAAGCAGTTACTGATAATTTTATTTTAAATGTTTTTCTTAAAAATAAGAGTACACGTTGCCAAAAGACAGCTGATGTTCTTATAACCCACCAGATAACACCATTACTCAAAAATACATCTTTATTTACAAACGGCATTGTGTTGTGATGTTTTCTTCTGAAATGTTCTTTTAAATAATTAAAATTTTAACTTGAGCTTATTTCCCACAAAACTCTAACTTTCTACCCTGCATTGTCCCTCTACAACCTCTGATGGTAAAAACAGAAAGTGACATCACAAACATTACCAACCAAAGTACCTCAAATCCAACTCACCTCAGTGGAGTAGAGCTGTAGACCCTTTCTCGTGTGCACATACCTCGACAAGAGGATACCTCTGATGGTGTGGAAGTAACATTGGATGATTTCAAACTACTTTAAACCATGGAAGAAGTCTTCCTATTTGAAACCTGTAGGTAAGAGAATGGTTATCTTAATAATACAGCAGCTTATAACCCACTATGACTAAAGCTATCAGGTATAAATTAAAATAAAGATATATAGAATAACCACTGCCTATATCTACGTGTGCTTAAAAAACAATAATGATGCATGATTATGTATTAAGAATTGAATTGAGTTTATGAATTATCTCAAATTAGTAAGATTACTGTCAAAGCCTGGGTTTCTCTATTCCCAAAAGCTTCCCCTCATTCAATTTATCTGGGACTATAATCCCAGAGAAGATAATCCAGGGAATAATGAAGAAATAGGAGTTAAATCAGGAAGAAAGAAAGTACTGAGGTAAGAATGCACTGTCAAATGATAACTGATGTGGCCAAACTTTGCCGTTATTGCAGGTCCTCTGCAACAGTTTAATGAAATGCCTGGGGCTGAGGAGAGTATCATTTCTTCATGGACTGCCACCCACCATGGGTGAAAGTGGCCCTGGGACTGTGACTAATGCATAATTGTTTGTCAGTTGCATGTGTGTAGTAGTTCAATGGACACTCTACGCTGAATGCCAAAAATTCCAGGGAAAGAAGCTTCCACACTGGCCAGAGGTGAAGCATTTCCCAATTACACATAAGGGCAGCTGACCAAAGTTTGCGAGAACCAATTGCGAAGTGATTATTGTGTGTGGCTGAGGGGACTTGTGATGAACAGAGTGGCATCTGAGACAAACGGGCCTTTGCACTTCTCCGATCCACCTTTTCTGCTTCATTAAACCCAATCTATCATAGAGACTCCTGTAAGGAGTTGTTCAGCCATGATCTCTGCAAGAGGTTTTGTGACATTACCCATCAGCACTGCTGTTCTTGGTGGTTCTAAGGCATTGCTGACACCATGGTCTCTTTCATCTATTACTATTCTAATATCTCTCACCTTTGGCCAGCACTCTTCTGATCTTCCCTTGTCTGATAGAGGGACCCAAACCATCCTTCCTATCATGTTATAGTTGTTGCAACTGTCTATCCAGTTATCATCTGCTGTAAAACCACTTCATTTGCATGGTGATGGAGCATTTGTGGGACTTGCATTTATTCCTTCCCAATACAATGGCTGTACAGATATAGGATCCCAAGGGCTGTTCCATTTAAAAATCACACTTGTAAATTGTATACATCCTAATTATTCAATTAAGGTCACAGGGTGAACCAAAGACCCATTGAGGCCTTTGGGAGACATATCTGAACTTGGGCTTGAACTTTACGTTCACATAACCTCCAAAGGTCACATCAAAAGCCACGATGGTTTTTCTTGTCCTTGTCTTCAGTGTCAGTTCAGAGTCCTGATCAGAGTCCTTAAAAGATCTAACATCCTTTCCATGGTGTGTTATGGTCATAGTGTGGCCTCCTTGTGGAAAAAAAAGAGATTGTCTGATATGAATCCTCACTCATAACCACTCATCTTTCCTCTAACTGATGTCATCTGGGTCTGTAAAATCATACAGTTCTATAAACTAGGCATCAGCCTGGGATTTTCATTGTGATAATATCAATCTGTCTCTGTGTGTCTCTCCCTCTCTATGTCTCTGTGACTCTGTCTCATCTCTGTCTCTCTGTGTCTGTTCCCCCCACACACACACATTCCCCAAATGATCACTACTATCTCACCCTTCAGAATAACATGATCTGCAGTCTTTTCTACAGGTTTCTAAAGGCCTGTTTATATAGTTAGAACCAGTGTAATGTGCCTAAATGGACTCTGTCATTCAGGAATCCTAAAATTCAACTAGTGCTAGACTAGCTCCATGGAATCATTTTCCATCAAAAACTTTGACCTGTGGAAGACAGATATCACAAAATGATTAAATGTTGACATTCTCCTCACTGCAATGAATTCCCCTTGGTCTACCCAGCGAACACAGGCGAGAAGTTCTAGACATCCTACATCAAAGTTACTTGATTCTTGCCCATTCCAAGTCTGTAATGTCTCTGTGCATTGTCTCTCTAACCCTATATTTTTCTCATTTTTCTATTGGTTATTGTCACATTACAGGCTTCAAAAAACTTTCTGGCTGAATATTAATTAGGTCTATCTCCAGGTCTCTTTCATAGGATATTGAAAGCTAAGATATAAGTCTACAAATGTCAATAAATTCTTCTCTACCCACACTACCATATTTCTCCTACTGACCAAGACCTTTAACATTCATTCCTACACATGTTCCTCTGGTATATAACCTAGGACCTGAAATCCCAAGAAACCATTTCTTCCTGGGGAAGAATATTTCCTTTACCAGGTATTCTGAGACCTCTGTTGGAGGAGGTCGCTTGTTTGTTCCTGGCTGCTCAGCCCCGAAATAACCACCACACAGAAACTATTTTATTTTAATCACTGCTTGCCCAATGACTTAAGCATATTGCTAGCTAGCTCATATATCTTTGGCTAATCCATTTCTACTAATCTGTGTATCGCCAAATGGCTGTGACTTACCAGATAAATTTCTGTTCCCAGAGTCTGTCTCCTGCAGGGCTACATGGCTTCTCTCTGACTCTGCCCTCGTTCTCCCAGCATTCAGTTTAGTTTGCCCCGCCTAGCTCTGTCCTGCCCTGCTATAAACCCAAAGAATTTTTTTTATTCATTAACCAATAAAAGCAACACATAGACAGAAGGACTTCCCACACCAGACCTCAATGGAATCCTGGTCAGAGGCAATGAATGTTTGCATGACAGACCTGGAGAAAGACAACATCACCTCGTGAATTTTCCCACATGACTCAATAGGTCTGTTCAAGGTCTCTAGGCAGACAGAGGATAGAGTCCTTACTGAGGAAAATGGGAAAATGTGAGTAATTCAGGGAAATCTACAAGTTTAGTATTACCAAATATTGCATAATCGAAGGTCTACCATTGCCCATCAGGGCTGTGATTAGAATACAAAATGAGATCATATCTTCAGTATCCTTTGCAACTGTGCCCTCTTGTGATTAGACTGGGATGAACTTTTACCACCGTCTTTTGTAGCTGCAAAAAAATGATACCCTAAAATGTCAGAAAATGCTTGGTTTTTTTAAATAGTGTTCCTTACATTGATTGTAACTGACATAGGCCAGTCATTTTCTTTATTTAAAAGCACCTGATCCAGCCATGGTATCATCCTTATGGCTAACACCAGCACCACACCCAAGTAACAGAGTGAGAGTATGAGTCAGTCCTTGTCTTCCTACCCATGTGTCTCTGCTCTGCTAACCTCAAGTGAGACTCTTCCTAAGTGATGCTGCTGGTTGGTACCATCCCACTATCCATCACAGTAGGTTCCTCATGGCCATATGAATGATGAGCTATCTGATCTCCAAATCCCATCATTAAAAAATCTGTCTCTTGGCGAACTCTATTAACAATACCACTTATTCTTCCCAGGGTTCCTCAAATAGAACAAAAGACACAGATATGAATAAAAGTAATTACTTGGGAATGAGTTGGCAAGTAGCAGTGGGCATGGGAGGGAGACAAGCTAATACAAAGATGTACTCTTAAGACAGTGCTGTGCACAACCAGTTCCGAATCACACTGGATAGCCTCAGAAGAGTTAGGAACGTTCCTAAAGACTGACAACCCCCCAGACTGAATGGGTGAGCGGTCGCTCATTAGCTCCAACCACAATGATCAAGAATGGGCCTACAGAGGCTTAGACCCATGCACTTCTAAGAGCTGTACGTACTCTCTCTGGGATGGGAGAAGTCCCTGGGGAACAGAAGAGAAGGTTCATGGGAGAGCTCTCAAGGCAGACATGCTGTTGAGTTACAGCTGTGTGAAGCTGGCCAAAGGCTGATCCCAGCAGCAGAAGTGAGAGGAGAGATAAGAGGCCAACAAGAGTATTACTATGATAAGTGAAGTCTACGCATCAGAATTTGAACAAATTCAATAGCATGGGTTAGAAAATGATTCCATACATGGCCTAGGCGCGCTTAAGACTGCGGTGCTGGCTAGTCTTATGTCAACTTGACACAAGCTAGAATCATCAGAGAGGACGAAACCCCAGTTGAGAAAATGACTTTCAGAAGAGTGGTAATTCTTGGCAAGAAGTTATCATTACTTATGGTATTTTACCTCAAGCAGAGACTAATGCTGAGTTAGCAAAATCCCTTCATAAGAGTTTTAAGACTGGAGGGGGCTATTAATTTTTATTTTAAAATATTTTATTTTTAATATACTACTTTAATTCACACATTCATTACATACTATGCCTTTTGGTTATATTCGTAAGCTCCTTCTGCCCCTCACTCCCTCTGGTTCACACTATACCTTTCAACTTTGTGTTGTCTCTCTCTCTCTTTCTCTCTTTCTTTTACATTTCTCTAAAATGTAAAATTTTAAATGTAGAGGGTTAAAAGAAACATACAACAAGAGGGAAGGCCTCTTGTTCTTCCC
>LOJH01039675.1:311-14785 GCA_001685095.1 Ellobius talpinus | reverse complement strand
GATATTTATTATTATATAAGGAGGGGCTATGGATATTTATTATTATATAAGGAGGGGTTGTTTACAAGTTGTTATTGGTAATAGTCAGAAAAAAACTGAACAAAGGAGATTATTGAATATATAAAAATTTGAAAATATATAAAGAAAAAAGTATTTTTAAACTACTTGAAACTTCACCACTCAAATAACAAATTCTATCAGTATCTCATGGCATAGCTTTCTGTTATTCTCTGTACACATGTCTACATTTCTTTAAATTAAAATGTATTTTCTAGAGTACACATTTTTCATTTAATATCTTATAAAGTATACAGCTTTCTTCTGCATTAAATATTTGGCGATAACTTCAGTAACTGCCTAGTGTTCTGTTCTAGTTTTCATGTATTTAATTACTACTCATCACCAGCCTGTGGTGAAATCCCTTATGGCCATACCAGCTGTGAGATGACCCTGTTGTACACTGTGAGTATGTATTGCTCTCATTAGTTAATAGGAAAGCAAGACAGAATGAAGCTAGATGGGAAAGCCAACTTGAAAATGCTGGGGGAAGAAGGGCACAGTCAGAGAGACAGTGGGGAAAGGTAAAGTCGTTAGTCACAGGGCACATGCAGATTAATAAGACTTACGTTATCCTGATTTAATGTTCCAAAGCAGTTTTGTGACATTTATAGAGCAATAGGAGAAGAAACAGGCACAACCCAGTCTTGTCCAACGCACTGGTGGGGATGTGCATTAAGCAGCTGCAGCACCGTCGAGAACTGTCGGGCTGTCTGCTGCCAGTCTTGGCTGCTGATGGAGGGGAAGAGGGTTTTCTTGGGTTAGTGCATGCGTAAAGTTTTTATCTGTTTATCAAATTGTTAGGTCTTGACAGATCTGGGTAGGGAATGGCTCTTTAGGAGGCTAAAGACAGCCCGAGAGAGATTGTAATTGGGTTCTACAGCATCCTGACCTGCCCGTATCACTGAAATTCTAGTCCATTAGCCTTTGAGGACCCAGCTTCTGCCGTGACTCCCCATTCACAGATATTATCCAGCGCCATCATCAGCCCTTAGTCTTTGTTGAATGACACTGATTTTTTTAAGCTGCGGTTATCAAATCAGTGACCAAATTTATTTTATTTTGAGCCTGATTGCAGGGTTTTCTTTTGGTAAAATAAAAAAGATCTCTCAATTTAACGACAAGATTGCCAAGGCTGAAGGGAAAAGCTGTGACTTTACGTGGCTCTGCACAAGTTCATCTTCCACCACTACCTAAATCTGCTTTGAACATACTGTGGCTGCTGCTGTTTGGATAGGAAACATCTGGCACGGACTCATGTGTTTGAATTCCTAGTTCCCAGCTCGTGGCCCGTTTTGGAAGGTTGTGGAACCTTTGGGAGACAGGACTTAATCGGAAGAAGTGGGTCTCTGAGTGCGAGGTGGGGTGATCCTTGAGATTCAGCCCAGTTGCTAATATCCTCTGTTTCTTTCCGTTCAAATGTGAGCATGCAGCTGTCACAGACTCTGGTGCCCCTGAGTGTTTGGCCACCCCGCCTGCCCACCAGGATGGACTGGATGTCCTCAGACTGTAAGCCCAGCTGAACCTTTCGTCTGCTAGGTTGCTTCTCTTTAGACATTTGATCACAGATAGCAAGAGGAGGAGGTACTGAGTGACCGCCCACCAGTGGTCCCTAGCACTCCAGAAGCTGAACCAAGGCTGCTTCCTGCTTTGCTAGTGCTGAGATACTGGGGAATATCATTTTAGGCTGTGTGACTTTTGTTTCTGCTGCATTTGTTTAACACTGTGAAGCTGTGATTCTTTGCCTGTCTAAACACCTGTTGGTCTAATAAAGAGCTGAACAGTCAATAGCGAGGCTGGAGCAAGGATAGGCAGGGCAGACAGAGAGGATAAATAGGAGGAGAAGCACGAGGAGAAGCAAT
The DNA here is from genome assembly GCA_001685095.1 of Ellobius talpinus. Classification (NCBI taxonomy): domain Eukaryota; kingdom Metazoa; phylum Chordata; class Mammalia; order Rodentia; family Cricetidae; genus Ellobius; species Ellobius talpinus. The sequence continues at coordinate 12,866 of LOJH01039675.1, read as the reverse complement.
GAGGAACAGGGGGAGGAGGACATGGGGGCCCAGCCACCCGGAAACCCAGCCCCCCAGCCAGCCACAGGGTAAGAATGAAATAAGACACAGCAGTAAGAAAGGGAAAAGCCCAGAGGCTAAAGGTAGTTGGGATGATTTATTTAAGTTAAGAAAATCTGGCAAGAAATTAGCCAAGCTAAGGCCGGGCATTTATAAGAAAGTATAAGCCTTCATGTGATTTATTTGGGAGCTGGGGGTGGGCCCCCCAAATGCCCAAAGAGTAAAAAGTGAAAAACAAGAGCATCACATGGCACTGAGACCTGACTGGGTTAGATAGAGGGCCTTCTCTGACAGCTGCGTGTGCTCACATGTGTGTGGGCGTGTGCATGTGTGTGTGCGTATGTGTATGTGTGAGTGTGTGAGTGTGTGTGTACATGTGCATGTGTGTGTGCTCACGTGTGTATGTGTGCATGTGAGTGTGCGCGTGCGCATGCTCACGTGTGTATGCATGTGTGCATGTGTGTGTTTACATGTGCATGTGTGTATGTGTGCATGTGTGTGCATGTGCTCACGTGTGTATACGTGTGTGTATACGTGTGCATGTGTGTGTGCACATGTATGTGTGAATGCATGCATATTGAATATATTTCTGTTGAGTATAAGTAGGAGTCAAAGGCTGGCTCATCGGGTATACATAGCTTTAGTTGGTATTGTTAATGTTCTGAATTGGTCGAGCCAATCCCAGTGCCTTTTTTTCCCCCTAGAAAAGCCAGAGATGTGGTTTCTACAGCGACACTAATGCTGAGTCTTCTAGTTCCTCTCTAGGCTCACCCGGGTCATTTATTTCCATAATAACACCATCCTTCAGTGTCTTATGGGGGGTGGAGGGGAGTGGATTTCTTAGTGGTCCTTCATTTTTAGGATTTGACAGGAAATATTTCAGTCTTTCATGTTCCCATGGTAAGAAGATTTCCTGCATCCTTGTCTTTTTGGGGACTCATATCAAACTGTCAGAAGTAGCTAAGGAGTCTTTATTTGTGGCTACTGTCTTTAAAAGGAACTAAGAAGACAAGTTTCAAATGTTTCCCTGTAGCTTTGAGCAGTGAAGAAAAAACACCCAAAGCTAGGATTTCTATTTTTATTTCATAATAGATCTATTTTTCTTTGTTTTGTTTATTTTGGAACTCAGATAGCAAGAGCTGATTTAACCCCATTCCTCAGCTCCTGGCGACTCCCCTCATCTGGCCGTGCTTGGCGCTCACATCTGACTCATGCCTTTACTCCACTGCCATCTTCCCCCCAAGCCACCTCCCACCGTTATATGGTTCCTTAAATCTCTGTGTGCTTATGTATTTTACAGTGTGGCCCCACACATGTTCATTTTAATACTCAGAAATGATAATATGCTGTTGAGTTTGTTTCTGACAATATTTCCTAAGTCACTTTCTTTACTTTTTTTTTGGAAACCTTTCCTAGAACCAACTCTTTAAACCAGGCTGGCATCAGACTCAGAGATCTTCCTGCCTCTTGTCTCCTGAGTGCTGTGATTAAAGACTTATGCCACCTCTGTGCAGCTTAAGTCAGTTCTCTCGGACATCAGTCACTGAGTGTCTCAGGGTCCAGTTCTGGCTCCCCATTCCTTCTCCGGCCTCACCTGTGGCCTTGGTGACCTCATTTCATACTTTTATATTACACAAGTATATATACATATAAATATTCCATGTACATACTCTGTACACACATGCATGTAATGTTTATATGAGTGCTTATATTTTTGTATCTGTAAAGCTCTATGTATATTCTATATATGAAATATGTCTCAGAGCTAGTTACCTCCCGCATTTTGTACTCACAGCTTTTTTGGGGGGGTTCAAGACAGGGTTCTTATAGCTTTGGAGCCCGTCCTGGAACTAGCTAGGTCTTATAGACCAGGCTGGTCTTGAACTCACAGAGATCTGCCTGCCTCTGCCTCCTGAGTGCTGTGATTAAAGGTGTGTGCCACCACCACCCGGCTCTTTTTATGTATTTATTTTGTTTTGTTATTAAGACAGAGACTCTGTAGCTCAGGTTGTCCTTAAACCCATGGTAGTTCTTCTGCCTCAACCTTTCAAGTATTAGGACTATAGGCATGAGCTAACACTCCTGCCTTGAATTCTTACATCTTAGGGAAAATATTCCTGCTCTAGAAGTAATACCTCACTGTACCTTAGCCCCCTTTATCTCAGCCAATGACAGCTCTCTCTAGTTATTTAGGCTGAGGATGTTGGTGTCATCTGTTACAGATTGAATTAGGTAACCAGCAAATTCATATATTGAAGTTCCAACCCCAAGCACCCTAGACAAGGCCTTATCTGGGAATAGAATCAGTACAAATATAATTAGGATGAAGTCATTGGGGTGGGCGGGCTCTGATCTAGTATGACTGATAGCCTTATACATAATAAAAAATTGGGTATGGACACACAGACAGGAAGAGTCTAGTAAGGTGAGGGGAGCTCCCAATAGGACAGAGAGAAAGATCTGAAGTGGATCCTGCCTTGATGGATCCACTTTAGAAGGACTCAGGCTTGGGGATTGTCAGTTCAAACCTCAGCCTCTAGAGCTGGGGAAGGGTGCGTTCTGTTTGTACAGTTACTGTGGTCCTGCCAGATGGAGATGATACCCTTGACCCTGTTCCCTGTGAAAGCATGAAGTCGGGTCCACACGGAATCTATCCGGCCTTCGCCCCCTGCACTGTTTGCAAAGGCCTGCCCTATTTCTTCCATGGATTTCAGTATTGTTTCCTCTGAGCTGGTCTTCCTGCTTTCACCCCGCCTTCTTCATGGCTGTTCTCTACACAATGTCCTGAGTCACCTTTTATGACCCAAGCCTGTGTCCTTCCTCCGCTTCCCACCTACTCTGTAAAACACAGCCTCGGGAGGCTGTGAAGGCCTGCGCGGGCGCTGTGTCCTCCGGTTGCCTCTCTGACATCATTTTTCTGACTATCTTGCCAATTCTGCCCCAACAATGCTGGCCTCCTCGCTCCTCTTTATAAATGAGCTATGGCCCTTGGGGTTTCACGCTGGCTGTTTTCCCTGCCTAGAATGCTGTTTCTGCAGATAGCCGTATAGTTAACTTCTTCTAAGTCTTTCTCAAATATCCCCATAAATGACTAATAGGTGAATAAAATGACTTTTAAAGCACTGGGTAACATGCTTCAAAGAGATGTTCCCAGTCCATTTCAGTGCTCTCCCAGATATGGTCTCAGTTCTGTCCAAATTTCAAAATGGAAAATATGTGTAGATTAAGAATTTCAGAGGACAAAGGAGTCCTTCTGTGCTTGGGAAAGTGCAGCTGGGGGGCCAAGATTCCTGGCTTTTCTTTTCCTTTATCTGAACAGCATTTCTGCAAGTGTTCCCTGTCAATATTGTTCCGGGGTGGCCACTTCTCCTACGGGTTCGTCGTCTCCAGCTGTACATCACAGAGGTTGTGGTACTGAGTAGGAAGCCAGGCACAGAACGACCACAGGCATGCTGGGAGGAGGACTGGGGCTGCCAAGCTCCGATGAAACCCAGATGCTCCAAAAGTGTGGCAAGGGGTCACAGGGGGATGGGGGAGTTTGCACTGGGATTCCAGTTTATACGGAGTATCTGTATCTGTATCAGTATCAGCTGGATCAGTAAACGTCCAAAGGAGAGCCTGCCCTGCGTGGGATGTGTGTCCTGGGCTTTCCAGTTCTTCATTTCCAGCTTTAGCTGTTGCGCTGGCTTCCTCTTCCAGGCTCCGCCCAAACACCTTCAGACCGCCCTCCACCCACAATGAGTCCTAACTTACCCTCCAGGACTGTTATCAGACTCTAGAGAGGCTGGGTAACTGTCCTTCGTCCCATCCCCACGTGGTCTAGGCCTCACCACGCATGTTTCTGTCATTGTGTCTCCATTATGCACGCCTTCGTATTCAATAGCCTTGTGCATTCTCCGTATTAAATGTCCTGCTTGTTCTCCTGATTTCCTCCCTCCTCAGAGGTCTCCTTCGGTAGGGTTTTCTTTTTACCATATTTGGATGCATGCCCATATTCTAAGTATGCGATAAATTCATGACATGAAGTAAGTTTTTAAATCGATATCTGATGAATCTGTGATCAAAGCTAAAGACAGCTTCCAGGTGTGGCTAGCCAGGTGCTTCAGGCAGAACCACAGGAGGCCTGAGGTTCGCTGAGTGTTCAGTCTGCTAAAAGAAGTTCTCTTGGTAAGGGCTAAGTCTGACATGTTTACAGAGCCAGAGAAGGGCTTTGGAAATGATGAAATTCTCAAATGAAAGCACTCCTAAAAATCATATGTCAGTTATATAACATATATCAGCAAAAACAGACAATGCCCCAGAAGTCTTCCAATGAGGCTCAGTAATGGCTTAGCAATAGTTCTGCACGGTTAACTCCCTGTGAGGCCCGTGAAAGCTAAAGAAACATGCAGCAACCTGGAAGGCTTCCGGGCCAGTTCAGTTCTTCGCAACTCCCGTCTTTCAGAGAGATGGAAATCATGGAAGGGTCTCCTTGCCCCTGTGGTTTGCGGTAGAGGCGAGAAGAAGCCTCCTAGGCATGCCCAGAGATAGATGTTTATATCTTAGTTATAGTTTCCACTGTTGCGATGAAACACCATGTCCAAAAAGGAAGATGGAGAGAAAAGGGTTTATTTAGCTTACACTTCAGCACTGCATCCATCACTGAAGAAAATCAGGACAGGGACTCAAACAGGACAGGATCCCAGAGGCAGGAGCTGGTGCAGAGGCCATGGAGGGGAGCTGCTCACTGACTTGCTTCCCGTCACTTTCTCAGATAGAATCCAGGTCCACCAGCCCAGGGATGGGACCACTCACCATGGGCCGGGCCCTCCCCCATTGATCACTAATAGAGAAAACAGACTTACAGAAGGATCTCAAGGAGGCATTCCCTCGACTGAGGCTCCTTCTTCGCTGATGACTCTAGCTCACGTCAAGTTGACACACGCCAGCCAGTACACTGACTAAGTGCAGTGGGTGTTACCTAAGCAAGCAGGAATAGGAATGAATTTCCTTTTGTCTCTGTCTCCTTCCCTCCCCTTCTCTCTCTCTTTCTCTCTCACCCATTTTCTCTCCATCATCTCCCTACTCCTCTTCTCTCTCTCTTCTCCATTCTGTGTCCCAGGAAGCCATGAGATGATGACACAGCTCTCACTGGGGTCTGGAGACCTGGAAATCTGCTCATCCTCACCACACCACCAACCATGGGGTCTTGACCATGCTCATCTTGTGTTTGTTTCTGCCTCTGTTCCCTCATCCCTAGCTGGGCTGGGTTAGATCACCTCTGAGGCCCTTCCCAGCTTGGGGATTGTATGTTTCTAAGATGGTGACTAACCAAGGTAAGCAGTGAAAGGGCAACATGGGAGGATGGCAATAATGGACTCTGTTTTCAGAAAGACTGAGCTAGGAATGCTTATGATATATCTGGTTATAAATGACAAGAATCACTTGAAAAGCAATGCTGATCTTGGAATAAAGCTTGGAATAGGGGGATAGGTTTGAGTTTAGCAGTAAGAAGTAATTAGGGTATGAGTTTCATGGGCAATTCAACTGGTAGTAAATGAGCAGATTGTATCTCACAGATATTGGTTAAGAGTTCAGGTTTATAATCCATTTGATTGAGTCTATCATTTTATATTCCTTGGAATAATAAATGATGGTGTATTAGTTACTTTTCTATTGCTGTGTTAAAACACCATGACCAAGGCAACTTATAAAAGAAAGCATTTAATTGGGCTTACAGTTCCAGGGGATTAGACTCCATGATGGCAGAGTAAAGTTGTGGTGGCAGGAAAAGCTGAGAGCTCACATCTTGATCTGCGAGGATAAGGTAGGGGGGTGCCATGAGTCTTGAAACCTCAAAGCCCACCCCTGTGACACACCTTCTCCAACACAACATGGCCACATCTCCTAATCCTTCCCAAATAATTCCACTAATTGGGGATCAAGTATTCAAACATATGTGCCTATAGGGACCATTCTCATTCAAATCTCCACATTTTACTCCCTGTGGCTTGTTGCCATATTGTAATACAAAATGTATTTAGTCCAACTTTGAAAGTCCCCATAGTCTTTCAGTCTCAACAGTGTTCAAAAGCCCAGAGTCCAAGTCTCTTTGGAGACTCAGGGCCATCTCTTAACTGGAAACTCCTGTAAAGTAAGGAAGTGAAGTGCACTTCCAACACACAATGGCACAGACACATTATCATCCCGAAATGGAGGAAGGGGTATAGTGAGGAAATACTGGACCAAAGCAAGACCAAAACCCAGTATGACACACCCATGTCTGATGTCACAGGGCTAGATGGCTCTGCCATTCTATCTTTGCTGCCTACTTCTATGTTCCACACCCTGTTCAAAGTTCTCCTCAGCAGGTATCCCACAACTTTGGTACCGCTAACATCTTGAGGTCATCAATGCAACCCAGGCTTCACTTTCTCAGCTCCACACAATGCTCAGGGATTCTGTGCAGGGATTCCCGTGCCACATGCCTGGCATTAGAGGCTTTCCTAACCAAGTCCACAACCCCTTTGCTTGAATATCCTTCCTGATTCTAAAGGCAGAGCCACATGAACAATACCACCACATTCAGCTGCCTGCTTGTCAAAACATAGATAAGAAATATGGGTTAATTTAGATGCACAAGTTAGCTAGTAACAAGCCTGAGCAATTGGATGAACATTTATCATTTATATTAAGACCTTAAGTGGTGGTTATTTTGGATCAGTCGGAACAGAAACTTCTTCCTATACCTAGTGACACATATTNACACATATTGTCCAACAAAGTCATACTTCCCAGTCCTTCCCAAGCAGTTCCATCATCTGAGGACCAAGTCATACTGCCCAGTCTTTCCCAAACAGTTCCATCAGCTGAGGACCAAGTCATAGTGCCCAGTCCCCCAAACAGTTCCATCAGCTGAGGACCAAGTCATACTGCCTAGTCCTTTCCAAACAGTTCCATCAGCTGAGGACCAAGTCATACTGCCTAGTCCTTCCCAAACTGTTCCATCAGCCAAGGACCAGTCATACTGCCCAGTCCTTCCCAAACAGTTCCATCAGCCTAGGACCAAGTATTCAAACATATGAGCCTATGGAACCATCCTCATTCCAATCATCATGGATGGGGAACACTATGCTTACTCATGTTTGCTGAATTCTGTGGTGTAAATATTCTCACCTTGGCCTATGTTCAGTTGCCAATGAGAGAGTGCTGGGAAGGGATCTGGGAAGAGGGGTATATCAGCCCCCCATTATATGATACTGTCATTGTGAAAGACAACAGACATATGTGTCCCCATAAGCTCAGATAATGGTGATGTGTGACCAAAGTGACATGGAGTGACGAGTTTGACTATACATTGCCTTTGTGTTTAATATACTTTAAATTTATATGATTTAACTCTTTAAACATCTGTGTTTAACAGTCAGCTTGTAGAATTCCTGAAAATGAAAGTTTGAACAATTATTTTTTTAAAAACAGCCAAATTTACCCTGCCTTCTTAAATAGTATGAGCCAGCTTCACAGCACACTGAAGCCAATGCTAAGATCACACAGAAGATGTCTCGACAGATGAGAACGTCGGCCCATATGATACCGAAGACTCTTAAACACTGATCTGTCATTTGTAAAATTTGCACTGATACTTGGGTTATAATTTTTAAGTTTCCTTTTGGATTAAAAAAACTGATAATGGTCTTAAGTGTCATTTGATACGGAGTACTGGCTTCTAGAAGAACCCTAAGTCAGAAAAAACACTCAAAAGGTAAGCTATTGCATGTCATAGCTCAGCTCTTAGGAGAAATAATTCAACCTAATCCTTCCAGAACTACAGCTCAATTGTATTGAAAAAAATATGGGTTTTAAAAAATCTTTTCATTTATTTTCTAAATCAGGCTTATAACATTTAAATGGTGCTCATGAAATTACTTGTCTCCTAGAACTGTCTTGGCCATAGTGAAAAGGAAGTAAAACCATAGGCAATGTGTACTTTACCACCTATTGATTCATAGAAGATTCTCACAGGCAAAATGTGTAAAGGACTTTAGACTAAATTATGTAGTGAAAACAAGACATCTGGTGGCAATTCTTCGTCAGCTGGTAGAGAGTCCATCACACTTCCTATTCCTGAAAATAAAATGGAAACAAATTCCACTCATTTTGGAAACCACACTTAACTGATGTTTCTCCTCCTCTCTTGGTCACACGGAGTTCAGAAGCTCTTCAGAAACTGTTTCAATCTCTGGGTTAGAATGAAGCCCAAGACTCATGCTCTAGCTCGAAGTTCACCATCCAGCTTAATCAGTGTGGGCGAGCTCTGAGCATTGCTGTAAGGAGGAAGCACCATGGTTTCCTCAGTTGTTAAGGGAAGACTGCTCCATTGTAACAGGGGAAGCTATGATTAACTCGGCCACCGGATGAGAAGAACAAGAAACTGCACTCAACAACAAGGAACAAGGTCAAGATGGGCAGCCTGTTCCTGGCTGGTCGGAGCTCCGAGTCATCGCCCAGCCAGTGCAGCATTGGCGAGCACGCTTGCCCTCCTGGCATCTGCAGGCTTCTCTCTGCTCGTTCTAGTTCTTCACCCACATTAGAAAAATAAAGCTATTTTTTGAAAAATGTGTGGTTATCCAAATGTTTTGATAAATATGGCAATCTTTAACTGGCCATATTAACACTCCCCCATTATGATTTACATTGTATAAGCAATTTATTCAGGAATCACTTGGTCTATTAAAAATCTTTTGTTGGGCCATACTCTATATCAGGCTTGTGCCATATTGTATAGGAGCTATTGATGGCTACGACCCTGTCTGTGTTTCTCAGAGGTATTAATAAACACGTGTGGGCAGGTTCCGTAGAAGACAGAGTGAGAGCTGTGGGCTTCAGCTGGACGCTGAATATCTGGGGAACCTCTTTTCTTCTCCGATAAATTCTTCTGGCTAAGCCATGCTCCTTTGGGGTAACGAAGAGGCTGTGAAGGATATATGGGCCTGACCAAAGTCATCGCTTTACTTATTAGTTATTGCTGATAGAATGACAGAAACAGCTGCAAATGCTACAGGAACACGGCTTGGACCACATCTGCTTAAGCTGGCATGTCTGTCGAGGCATGTCTGGCCCCTCACATACATACATCATCTGTGTGTTGCTGAGCAGACTGATGCAGAGACACAGAGAAAAGGTGTGAAAAACGGAAGCTTAGTGGGAGATTATCATAGTTCGATCAACCTGACCTCTACTCAGTCCATGGTGCTCTGCCTCATTCACACGGCTAATGGCCACCTTTTCTCCACACATGGCCCTCTACCTGTGTAAATGAGACGGGCATGTAGCTGGTCTGCTCCGTTAGCAGCTGGGAAGAATCTTGCCAACAGCCACGGTGTCTGCTGGGACAGGAGCTTGGAGCACCCCTGGGTGAGGGAAAGGGTATGCAGGCAAAGGGGAGCCACCACCCCTTAGAAGACGAAGTTATCGCTATGTGGAAGCCGCGGATTTGAACATGGTATTTCTACTTTCTCCTCATTTTAAAGAGAAAATCCCAGCTTCAGATTTACACCCCCCATTCTTTTAGTGAAGAGAAAGTAACCGTGATTGCTTTGCCTAAAAGACTCTGGCAGAAGTATTTGAGCCATAAAATATTAGCCAAACATCTTCTTGGATATTGTAATATAAACTTCGTGGAGACTCTTAAGTGCCTGGTGCCAGGACAAAGCCGAAGCCACCTCCTCAGAGGTTCCTCCCCACCACCTTCTCCAGAGACTAGCCCTGGGGGCGACAGCACCAAGCTTCTGGCTCTGGGCACTCTCACTCCATGACTTCCCTCCCCTTTTGGAAAATTTTGTCACAAATGTGTTTCCAGGGGAAAAGGTTGTTTATCTGCTCCTTAGATAATAGAGCTGCGAGTTGAGATAAAGAGAGTGAACTCAGAACTGTCAAAAACAACAGAGCCGCCTGTGGGGTTATAAGGAGGAGCGGCCTTGGACCAGGCTCACACAAGCTGAACTGCTGAAATACCTCGGTCCCTCACTCCTCGTGCTCCGTGCCGGGCACCGCTCGGCGCTGGAGACAACTCCTGCGAGGAGTGGATAAGGAGCCAGCCTCTGACACACCACGTCTTGTTTTGTATTTGCCCTGTGAGGAGTGTGCTGTGGGGAGTTTCAGGGCCCCTCTCCCTCTGGTTCTTAAGTCCTCTGTTTTCTGTGGGGATCACTTATATCCAGAAGACCAACAAGACTCCGTCTGAGGGGATGTGGCTGGGCACTGGGTGAGCCAAGCTCTTCCATGGGCACCACTGTGTGAGAAAGGGGCAGGGTCAGAGACCCCAGCTTTGCTGACTCCAAGCCCAGAATCCTTCCTCCCGCCTCTGTCCTCTGAGTGTTTACAGTTCCCCTGGACTTTTTCCCCCCTGGAAGAAGTCATGAAAAGACTCACTCAGAAATCCGTGGCAAGAATACAAAATTCCTCTTTTTGGCTTTATGACATTTCCTCTCTATCTACTAAGATTCTTGCTACCGGAGCCCAGGCCAGCATTCACACCTCTTCCTGCCCTGTTTAAAGGAAACAGACAGACAGAACCCCTCCCTGGCAGCATCCAGCCTGCATTGCTTCACACATGCGCTATCATGGTATGGGTGAACCTCAGGCTGTAAAGTGTGCCTCAAGAGGAGGACCAGGCTTTGCCCCGGCAAATGGAATTCTGCCTGAAGACGAAAACACAGAAGCCTCTCTTGATTTTTGATTCAGTATCACACTACCCTCTCCTGGATTTCAGCATCCCGGCTTTGGTTTATAGATTTCAGACTATCCATTTCTTGGAGTGATATGACCCGATTTCTTTTTTAGAAAGACTGGATCCCCATATGCACAGCCCTGGCCTTCCTGTAAGTCACTACACAGACCAGGCTGGCCTTGAGCCCACAGAGAGCCAGCTGCCTCTGCCTCCTGAGTGCTGGGATTAAAGGTGTGTGCCACTGTTTTAGAAGATTATTTTAAGATGTGTTACATTTGTTTATGCTGTGGAACATTTGTTTAGTGAGGCAAAGATTTGTTGCATTCCTTTATGTTGCATTTGTTTAACTCTGTAAAGCTGTGTTACTTTGCCTGTCTAAACCACCTGATTGGTCTAATAAAGAGCTGAATGGCCAATAGTGAGACAGGAGAAAGGGATACATGGGGCTGCCAGGCAGAGAGAAAAAATAGTTTGTGAAATCTGGGAGGAAAGATCAAGGAGGACTCCAGGGGCCAGCTGCACAGTGAGTGTGTTTATTTGGGAGTCGACAGCAGGCCCCTCCAAAGAGTAAAGAGTAAAACCAACCAACTACACACCACCACACCAGGCATGATCTGATTTGTTAAATCAATCGTTCTCTTAGAGATAGATTTGGGTAGATAGACATCACCCTAGTTTCTTGGAAGAGCTAACTCTACTTCTTTCTCTGACAATAATGCACTTGGGAGTGACCTGGAGAGTTGGAATTTGTTCAGATTCATGTTCTAGGTGGATATGTACTTCCAACATGGTCCCAGGAGGCACTGAGCCTGCTCCCTGTGGACCAGATTCTCAATAGGAAAGCTTTATGTAGCCAACCTTTTGAGCTATTTCATATAGGTTATTTTTCTAAGATATTATTTGTATTTTGGGTTTTTTTTGGGTTACCATATTAGTTACTCCATTTTAATTACTGATATTTTAGTTTGGTGTCAGTTCTTCACTGCTATATAATCTGTGTTGAATACAGCCCACGCTTTGGTCATCAGGAGACCTCATAAAAGACAGTGTTCTTCAGGATGTAAAGCTACAGGGGTCCAAGAGTGTGGTGTTGGCATAGAAATAGACAGACATATGCCAATAAAACCAAGGACCCCAAAGTCCATAGATTTATGGCCAATTGATTTTTAAGGATGTATTTTTTATTTAAAAATTGTGTGTGTATGTGTGTGCATGCACGCATGTGTGTGTATGTGTGTGTGTTGAGTTCCCTATCCTCTATGGGCTTCTATTATGGAGATGGAGGCAAGTCATGAGTATCTGTGTGATTCCTAGGACCCAGCAAAGGGACCAAGTTTCCAGAACCATTGAAGACAAGGGCAACACATAAAACACAAACTCATTTCCATTTTACTCTCATTGGCTGAGCAACTGAACAGAGACTTTATCCCTATCAAAGCAGTATTGATGACGGAAGTTACAAAATAATCCCACAGTAGCTCAGAATTTTGTATAATAAAGTGCTGTTTATTTAGGGGAGACCCACAGATCACTGTCCTAACTCATAGTCTTCTGCACGAATGGGGAACAGGAACAGAGTCTAGCAGCTGGAAGCAAGAGCCAGAAGCAAGAGAGCAAGTGCAGGCTTTACAGCTGCATTTATAGCATAAGAGACCACACACAAGTGGGCTGGTATCTTAAAGACTATTGGCCAAAGGAGCTCCCACAGCACCTCCCCATTTTGTTCCAAACCCAATACAAAACTATGCACACTAGGAACAGATATCAAGTATAAAGTTAGAATTACAACCAACATAAACAATATTAAG
>LOJH01039673.1:602-15387 GCA_001685095.1 Ellobius talpinus | reverse complement strand
GCACTGACTAATCTTTTACTGAAGACCAGACTCTGTGGTACTTTATATGTGTGTAATGTGAAATAAAATATGTGTTTATGCAATGCAGAACGTTTATAATTGTGGGCACTGGGAGATATGCTCAATAAAAATCTCATAACGTTACTTATGACCCCGAGATGATGGCTGATTAAAAGCAGTGTTGTGTGTTTTATTTTATTTTGTTTTTTGTTTTTGTTTTTTTAAAAGAAGAATTTTGATTTAAAAAAAAAGTGAGCCAGGAAAGACAACAGAAAGCTAACACAGGCAGAGCAAACATGTTTTCTAACTACAGTCAGAGCTTTTGGTTTTTTTTTATAAAGTTACAGATTATGGATTGACTTTATTTTTTATTGAATTTCATGTGTTTAGAATATTGTAAAAAGCCTATTAGAATATTGTAAAAAGCCTATTAACAAGCACTTCTGCCCTCAAGAAGCTTCCGTCTAGCAGATTGGATGAACAACCAAACACAAGCAGTTATAAGGAAAGTGAAAAATAGTATTAAGTAAAACATTGAATAAATCTTAATCCCTTAGTGGAATAGCCACACAATTCAAAGCCAGGTTTTTGTTTTTCTGTTTGTTTGTTTTTTTGTCTCTGTTTTACCCATGAGGATGGAAGCTTGCAGAGGAAGGCATGTTTTCTGAGGTCTCTAAGATACCTGGTGACACAGGTAGGATTTGTGTATCTATCCATACTTGAATTTTACTGTATCTGCCAAAAGCAGCAAACATGGCTGCAGGGTAGGCTGAGGGCCGGAGACACCATGAATTCCTTTCATCCAGAGCTCCAGATGAACCTCTCAGTGATAGAGTCAACATGTTAACAAGTCCTCACAGAAAAATGACAAATACACCATGTAAACGGAGTTTTCTGAGGTCTATCCAGCCGTTCCACTCACTACCTTACCTATGCAAAATACTGCAGACCACTGACTAACTGAATGATTCCAATTAAGGTCTACCCTAGGGCCTGTGACTTGTCTAGCCATAGGTTATTGGCATGACAATCATGTCAGGAATGAGTTTCATCTTACAGAATGGCAGTTAGATTTGAATAGAATATGGTTGGTTGCTTCTATGATGTTCATGCCACTATTGCACCAGTGGTCATGTTTTGCCAGGCCAGTGATTGTTACTCTCAGAGTTCACAGCTGGGTAAGACTGTTGATTGAATTTCTCCTCTGGTGGTATGAATAGCACCTTCCAGCACTATGAAAACTGGCAAGGAGCAAGCTTCCATGCCAATACCAGCTTGATGTCTCCATATTCTTTGAGTAAAGTACATAGTGTCTTTAGCATTAGCATCTTACTATTGTGTTTTGGAGGGCAACCAAGGACATTGGCAATATTGTGTAATGTTTGGGGAGTCTATGGGACCTCAGCTGTCAACAATTTCAAAGAAGTAACTCATTCTTGGCACTGGACTTTTAATCTTTGGTGTCTAGTAGGAATATTATTGCCACAATGTAGGGTAATAAATGTGTATATTAATACATACATTCACATATATATCTAAATGTAACACACATATGTAGTGTATGTATAGATACATATAAATAATACATATACATATATGAGGATGCTTCTACAGTAGTAGGTTTCCATATGACTTTTGAAAGGTCTTTAATGATATTTATCCTTCTCTATTTTCTCCACTCTGACCTTACCTCTCTTTTAACCCTTTATACCATTGAATTCTGTCTCTATTCTCTTGATAGTCCATCCCCAGACTCTCTTAGTAAATTCCTGACCTCTATGGGTGTTCCAGCTAAAGCACACATATCTGAGGATTCAAAGCTAACATCTACAAATGAGAATAAAACTTGCAATGCTTGTTTTCCTGGGTCTGGGATACCTCACTCAGATTGACTGTTTCTAGCACTATCCTGTCAATTTATTTTTTCTTAATAGATGAATAATATTCAATTGTGTAAATGTATCACATTTTCCTTATAAACTCATCAGTTCGTAGATAGTGAGACATTTTTCATTTCCTAACTACTGCGAATAGAGAGAGCATCAATGAACATGGATGAGTAGATATCTCTATAGTAGGATATAGAGTCCTTGAGGCATGTGTCCAAGAGTGGTAAAGCTGGATCATGAAGCAGATTTTTCTAGATTTCTTGATTTTTGAGGAAGCTTCATGTTGATTTCCATAGAGATTGAACCAGTTTACACTCCCACTAGTAGTGAATAAGTATTTCCCTTTCTCCAAATCCATGCCAGTATTTGTCTTTTTTGTTTGTTTGCTTTAATTTGGTCCACTAATTTTTAAGAATGATAAACACTTTTTTGGTTTTGCACAGAAATTTTTTTATATTTCATGAGTTTCTAATCACTGGTCTGAATGCTTGTGCTATTGGGTCCTGTTAAGAACATCCTTCCCTATGCCAGTGAGGTCAAGTTTATTTGCACCTTTCTCTTCCAGCAGACTCAGGGTATCAGGTCTCAGGTTAAGGTTCTTGATCCATTTGGGGCTGAGTTTTATGCAGAGTGAGAGATGAAGATCCACTTTGATTCTATGTAGCTATCCAGTCAGATCATTACTATTTTTTCATGGTGCTGTCTTTTCTCCAATGTATATTTTAGCCTCTTTGTCAAAATCAGATGACTGGAATATGTTGAGTTTATATGTAGGTACTAAATTCCATTGATTGATGAGTCTTTTTTTTTTTTTACCACTACCACGGTGTTTCTATTATTATCACTCTCTGGTGTAACTTGAAATCTAGAATGGTGATACCTTTAGCACTTCTGTTGTTTTTGTTGTCCAGGATTGTTTTTAGCAATAATGGGTCCTTGTATTTCCATATGAAATTTAATGTATTTTTTTCAGTTTCTGTAAATAAATGTATTAAAATTTTGGTGGGGATTATGTTGAATTTATAGATTATTTTTAATATAATGACCATTTTCACAATATTAATCCTATTGATCTGTGAGCACTGATTGTCTTTCCATCTTTTGGTATCCTTTACACTCTTTTCAGTATCTTAAAGTTTTTATCGTAGAATTCTTTCACCTCCTTATTAGATGTATTCCAAAGTATTTTTGAAGCTATTGTGAATGGTATTGTTTCCTCGATTTTTTCTTGGTGTGTCATTTGTATATAGAAAGGCTACCAATTTCGGTGTATTAATTTTGTTGATTGTGCTTTTCATCTATATGAATTTCCTGGTGAAACATTTAGAGTCTTTTATTTATAAAATCATGTTATCTACAAATACATTGACTTTATTCTTTTTTATTCGTATCCCCTTTATCCCCTCCATTTGTCTGATTGCTCTAGCTGATATTTAAGTAAAATGCTGAACAGAGGAGAGAGAGTGAGTGTGGGCATCCTTGTCTTGTTTCTGATTTTAGTGGAACCATTCTCAGTTTTCTTCTGTTAACATGACGCTGACTGTGGGCTTTTTTTTATATTGTCTTTATTATATTAAGACATGACCCTGTATCTCTAGTCTCTTCGGAAGTTTTATCATTTTACTGTGTAATTTTTCATTCCTTGGTTTCCTTCTCTTTAAAGTACAGATTCCACCTTATATTGTACGTAAAAGTAATACTGCCTAAAGCATATTTCTATGCCTCACGTATAATAATACTTAATGAGTATTAGAGTTATGGAAGGATTATATGAGAGAAAAATTTCTCCCAACAGCCTTTGGAACACTTTTGCTGGGGGAGTGTGGAACTTTGAGATGAAAAGGGTGTTGAATGTTAGACGCTTTGCTTAATGAGTGTCCTTCCAAGGTTTTAGAAGATCCAAGTGCTAAAGGAAACATAAACAGTAGAGGCCAGCCTCATGAGATTTCAGAGGTGAACAAATATTATTTCAGTAATTACTTATGGGACACTTTTGTGACATTTTGACAAAGAAATCTGACTGCATTCTACCTATGTCCTGAGTACTTACACGAGGTTGGAATAAAAAGAAATGGACTAATTTCTTTAGTGGAGGATATTTCAAGACAGCATAACATTGAGTCTGTGATATTATCATTACAGATTATTATTATGTAGGTCATCAATGATAAAGAGAAACAATGAGGCAGAAAGAAAATAAAAAATATTCAGATTGGAAAGGAAAATAAACCACTAAGAAGCTTCAAACGCCAGCCAAATCACATGCTGAAAAAAAGAGGCTGTAATTGCTAGAGATTAGCACCATTGAAAGCAAAGTCCTGCTCTGCATTGGAAAAGCCCCAGGATTAAGACCTCATCCCCTTAAGGCTCCACCCTGTGAAAGTAGAGAGCTGAGGGTGTTTTCTGCCCCACATTCAGCATACAGAAGCTGCCTAGACTGTAGTCCAGTGGAGCAAATGCGGAGGCTCTGCCGCCTTTAGGAAAAGCAGCTTGCTGGAGGAAGTGCATCAGGGGGTGGACTTGGACGGCTTATAAAGCATCACTCACCCCGCTTCCTGTTCTTCATCTCTACTTTCCTTGTTGGATTAAATGTGGTCTCTGTTCCTGAGAGAAATGTGGCTAGCCAGCTTCTGGCTCTTCTCACCAGGCTTTCCCTGACAGTTGCCATGCCCTTTAAGCCACAGTGGACTTTATCCTTCTGAGACCATAAGCCCAAATGAACTATTTCCTTCCCTAAGGAAACCTTTTTCAGGGTATTTTTATCCTAGCAACAGAAAAATAACTAAAACACACATGTGTGTATGTACACATATGTGTGTGTTTATATATGCATTTTTAATTTTATACATGAAAACTAAATAACAAAACTAGAAAGACGCAGTTAACATTGTCATAAAATTTGATTATAATACAAAAATGCTTTTAGAACTAGAAGATATAATGAATGTATATAAAGTTCTCCTGTTCTAAAATTCTAGGTTGTGTCAATCAAAACTAAAAGCTCATGAAATAGTGGGATAAGAAGAATAAGAATATTTTAAATTTGCCAACTCACATTTTGGACAAATAATGAGGAATAAATATGTTTAAAAGGGCTAATGGAAAAAATCATTATACTCCTTAATGAAGAAATCTATACCATCCCTACCCTGAGGATAGTTAATAAATATGATTAGTTGCTATATAATCCTTTGTTAATACAAATTTTTCTGAAATGTTTAATAGTAGCCTGTCCTTTGTTTCACATTAATTTTATTAATTTCTAGGGTACAAAATAGTAGGTTTCAATGTGACAAATATATATGTGTGTGTGTGTACTATTAAACCACCCTCATATTCATGGAATTTATTACTATGATTGTTTTTATTGTTTCTTTTTAACAGTGTCCCTCAAACTGTGCTGTTATATGAGCCTGAACTGACCCAATAAAATTTATGTAATAAATTTCAAAGACAGAGTAATGAATTTCTTCTTTTAATCTTTGTGTGTATATGTGTTTGTGTGTGAGTGAAAATATGACTATACCACTGTGCGCGCGCTTGTGTGCATGCGCATGCGTGCGCATGTGTGTGTGTACGCGTGCCTCTGTGTGTGTGCGCGTGCCTCTGTGTGTGTGTGCCTGTGTGTGTGTGTGCGCGTGCGTGTGTGTGTGTGTGTGTGTGTGTATGTGTTGAAGGTTAGAAAAACCACAGCTGTCAGCCCTTGCTTTCCATCTTGTTTGAGATACGGTCTTGTTCACCACCATGTGCACCAGGCTAGCTATCCTGCAGGCTTCTGGGGACTCTGCTCTCTCCATCTCCGACTTGCTACAGGAGTTCTGGAGTTGCAGCTGTATACAACTGTGTCTGGCTTTGTCTAGTTTCTCATCAACTCACACTTGATGTGTAGAAAGCATTTTCCCCACTGAGCCAGCCACCTTCCCATTTCAGGGAAGAATAGGAAGCAACCTCATAAATCCCAGGCCAACACTAGGCATCTGAAAATACTCCTCTTTTGACCCTTTCTCTCCAATTTCTTTTTTAACTGCAGGGAGTGCCAGAGGCTCATTTTTCTCCCTCCAGTGAGCTTGTTTAAACCACCTTTTTAATAAAGCTGTTCCTTCCCTGGAACATATGTTAAGAATATTCATTTTTCAGATCACTGATTTACATATATATTCATTAAATATATATGAGAGATTGTCAGGGAAAACAGCAACACAATTAGACATGCGTTATGCTTATACATCATACACACATGTGCATAGATCCACATATACAGGAAAGATGAAAAGCAACACAATATTAGTGGTTACACATAATTATTTTCTTTTTCGATAATTTTCTGAAGTTGTTCTAAATTTTCTGTGATATATGGAGCTTTAATTCCTAAAAGATATCACATTTAGTACCTTCTCTGAATACATTACCCATGTAAATTCCCACAGTTCTTGGCCTGCAGGATATTTGAACCCTGAGCGTGAGAGCTGCCTCCTGCCTCACTTCCCAGTTCTCCCTATCTTGTAGTTCATGCTCTTAGGATACTAGCAGGGTTTTCTACATGTACCAAGCTGATCCTTGTCTCCTTGTCTTTGATCACTGACCCGCTCCATCTAGGAGGTGGCTTCCCTTCCCCGGATCCCTTCTTGCCATTCTCCACTCCCTATGTACCTGCTCCCCAGAGAACCATCCTTTCTTCCCTGGGGTCTAAGTGCATTTCATCCTGGACAATTAAGTGATTTGTGTTCCTGTCTCACTCCCTTTCTATACTGTAAGCTTAAGACAGAAGCCCCATTTTTCTAGAATGTTCTTTTAGCATGGTCCAAGTAGCAAATGTAGAGATTAAGCAAAGTAACACTGGTGAAAGACTTTTAGAACCATCAGTGACTGTGTATGATGTCTGACCCCTTAGCCTAGAAGATATTAGTCCCTATTCCATGCATGCTCAAGATACTTCTTTGACTGAACATTTATGCTAATAGCATAGTTGAAGCACCAAGTACCAATGTCTAAAACAGCCATCCATTGAGTGATGGAACTAATAATACTAGTTGGAAACACACCACTGCCCAATGGCTCTTGTGTTCAAGAACAGCCATTAATTCTTTTAATGGCCAACATGGAGAAAGCTGGGATGGATAAAATTAGTGAAAAGACAGGATTTCAAAGTTCTCTTCCTAGTGGATTTAGGAGAATACCCTTAGCCAAAACTGCTGAGTACAGATAAAATACTTCTCTGCTCTTTAAATCACCCTACCCCTGAAAGCAATTAACCGTGCTTTGATAATTGAATTGATTTTTCCTTCCTCATCGAGGAGCACTGACATCGACAGGGGAACTTAAAAAAATCTTGAATATCATTAAAAATTAGTTTTTATTGAACAGTTTAGCATATATTTCAAGCATGTTTTTAAAGTAGACTTATAGTGCTGAGTGAAAATGAAGAAAAAATTAAAATCAGTCATGTGTGTTCTACCACATTATAATCCCATAATTAAAAAGAAATGGATAATCCTGGATGCTTTTGTTTTTAATAAAGGGAAAAAGTAGGTAGGGTAATTTTATTTATTATTGTTAGCCTTCATTTACAACTCCAAAGTATCTCAGTTTGGCTTCAACTTTCCCTCACCATTGGGTTTTGGTCAGAGTAGTGATTTTTGCAGACTGACCCTGACTGCTGGATGGATTAAGTGATTAGGATGGTTAGCAATGATCTACCTCTAATTGCTGTGAAGATGCTGCACATTCATATAAAATTCATATTGCCCCATTGAGGTCTATGATGCTGCAAAGTATCCATTATTTCTGTAAGATTTACAAGGATTTTACTGAGTCTGTGACTCGATACAAAAATCTACCCATACTCAGGACATGAACCCAAGGCTGGTTCACATTCAGGGCAGATGGGGCTGGGTTATCCCAGGGAACATCCCATCCCGGAAGAATGCACAAGTCTTTGTGTCCACATTCTGACTCCATGTTTTTTGAGTACCTTCTTGGTGGTTTGTGTCACCCCTTTGATGCACATGCAAGCTACGGCAAGATTTTCTTCTATTGTTGGTTCAGAGTTCTGGTGACTCCTGTCCAACTTAACACTGTTAACTTGACATAGACTGGAATCACCTGGAAGGGGTCTTCATTGAGCAATTGTCTTTACCAGTTTGCTCTGTGGACAACTTTTTGGGGAGCTGCCATGATAATTGATATAGGGGGGCTCAGGCCATTGTGGGTGGCACCATTCCTCGGGCAGGTCATCTTATACTCTATACAGAAGCTAGTTAAGCATGAGCCAGAGACTGAGTGAGCTAGCAAACTTGACTCCTCCAAGGTTTCTGCTTCTAGTTGCTGCCCCAACTTTCCTCACTGATAGGCTACAGCCTGTGAGCCAGATAAATCCTTTCTTTCCTAAGTTGTTTTTGGTCAGAATGTTTTATCAGAGCAACAGAAAGGAAACTAACACAACTCCAAATTCAGAAAACATGGCAGGTGAAATAGATTTCCCTTCCATGAAGCTATGATGAGAACTTAGTTTCACAACTGTAGCCCCAAGACTCAAAAGCAACCGGGTAACACTTCATTGATTGGCAGGAAGGAAGAATCTAAGGATAGTTTAGAGCTTACTTTCTTTGAAAACTGATCTTAAGATGGCATACAATTTTTATTCTTACTGTTTGACCAACCAACTTCTCTGATACCTAATGACTGTAGGAGAATGTCATTTGCTATGACACATCGAAAAATTCTCTGTAAAAAAATCAAACTGCATATCTCCTCAGTATAAAAAAATATACCAATGAATCTAATTTAAGTTACCCATATTAAAGAATCATTTTCTCAATTAAATTTGTAAAAGAAAAAAAATATAATCTTGGGGGAACTGTTTAATGGGAAGTATGCTTTCAAAGATGGGGTCAAAAGCAGTGGAATATTCATTCAGTTTTCAAAGAAATATTCATCTTTACTAAGGAATTCATTTAGCTACAAGTTATGGGCATATCAGGCAGTCACTCTGTGTACTATGTTCTAGCAGATACCTAGGGATGAAAGATAAGGGAAACAAAATAAAACAGGATGCTCTATGCATCCAAATGTGTGCCAGACCCTGGGAAAGTCTATGGGGCAAGACAGACACGACCATTGGCTCTTCTCTTCATTATTTGAATGACCTTGGCCACATTATCCAACCTGCTTAGTCTTAGAATCAATATTGTAGCATAGGTATGGCACAGCTTTACCTTAGAGAAGTGCAGGTAGAAAAAAATGGGATGATGCAGCTAAAGAATTTCACAATACATTGAAAACACGGAATTCAAACAATGAAGTTTAATAGCATCACATTTAATATAGCCACCATGAGGAATGGCCATTCCACTTTCTCACTATGTAGCTTTGGCTGGCCTAGAACTCATAAAGATTCACTTGCTTCTGTCTCCCAAGTGCTAGGATTAGAGGTATGTGCCACCACATCTGGAACATAAACATTTTTAGTACCTTCTATTACATAATATACTGTGGTTGTATAGGTATTTTCTTTGCATTGAAACATTTCCCCTGGAGAACATATCGAAGTCAGGAAGCTAACAAAACTTTGAAAGTTTAGAAAACTCAGAAAGTTACAGGATCCCCACGGGCCCTCCCGAAGGATGTAGAAACAATAAACTAATTCCTAAGACAAAGGAACATGTCTGATGGTTCTATGCAAATTAGGCTGGCAACTGAGAATACATGCTTCCTGGGGGCAGGGGTCAGCTGTGCTGGTGGGTTTTGCAAGGATGTAGCTGCTTTTGAGTCCCCCATGTTCCTGTAAGCGTCCCCTCAAATCTCAATGTTCTACCAAACTGGACTTGGATGGAACCATCTCTCTGCTCTATCACCCTAATGGGGTGAACATAAATTTGTGTTGATTGCCCAAGGAAAGGTACACAGCAACTATATAGCTCATTCTTTTATTTGTTTATTTCTGAATCTAATAAGTGGGCGATGGAGCTTGTGGTTTTAAAAATTAATTTGTGTGTGTGTGTGTATGTGTGTATGTGTGCAAGCACATTATGTCACCATATGCATGTGGAGGTCAAAGGACAACTCTTGAGAGTTGATTCTCCTCTCCCACCTTTCACCTTGGGTTCCAGAGATCCAAGTCAGGAAGTCAGGCTTGTGAAGTAGCAAATGGTTTTACCCTCTGAGGCATCTTACACATCAAACTTCGGTGTTTTGAGAAGACAAAGAGGGTGTAAATTGCTAAGAGTCGTGATCCATGCTTTAGGACTCTAAAATAGGAACCAAGATTTTCCTTGGTTCTTTGGTTTTTTCAGGAGCAAGTGACCTCTCTCCACCTCCTTCTAATGCTGATGTAGCTTTCTGGATAATCGTGAGGAGGCCATACACAAACACCACACGTCCTGCTCTCCAAAAGGAAAGCATGAACCAAAGAAGGCAGAGTCCAGCCCATAGCTGTCTGTGGGACTGCTCGGCTCCTCAGTCTTTTGCAGAGGAGCTTGTGTAGGTGCCAAGCTCGCTTCTGGCATTTCAAATCTCAGGACACTGCATGTATATGCCAAGAGACCATGACCTCTTCCTCTCTCCAGGACTGGACAGTGAATATAATAGAAATGCAGGAAGACGCCATTCTCAGCACAGTTTAACACAAGCACAATTGAAGTCAAGAAAGCTGCTGCTTTGAGGACAGTAAACTGTGGGGAAGTTCTGATCAAGTCCCTGAGGGAACACATTTAAACGACCCTGGTATTGTCCCAGGGAAAGTAGAATTGGGTCTTCCTTTTCTTGCTGGAGCATGGAGATGAGAGCTAGAAGCCTTGACTGGGACATTTCAGCGGAGGATGGCACCGATCCTGAAGCATGGGTACACTGAGCAGGGACTGAAGACAGCTGAGGTGGCAGAGGATTGGTTCCCAGAGTGACTCTGAGAGTCAGGTGTTAATTGCGTAGCCGTCCTGGATGGAGACGGAGTACACGGCTGAGATCCCTGAAGCTGGGGAGATATTCATCACAGAATCTCAGTCCCACGAACTCTACACTTCACAAGAGGTGATCGAGAGTTACCTGCTTTGAAAATAAAAAGCACCTCTCCTTCTCACACACCTGATTATAGAACATGGCTCTATTCTGTCTGCTCTTGATAACAATGAGAGGTGTCAAAATGAATGATTGTCGAGGTGATTATTGGAAAAGCGCCATGTAGTACATTTGTGTGGTATTGTTAAAATGTAAATCAAGTCAACTTCATTAGAATGCTTAGTGGTTTCAAAATCAGGCAAGCGTCCTTTCCCTGGCTAGGTCCCAGCTGGAAGAGCAGTGTCCATACACAGCTGCCTCTCCTTTAACTGTGCAGTGCGGAGATGCTATTTGAATAGAGATGTGGGTCTATTGAGCAGTTGACAATTGTTCTCGGTACACGTTTTATGTCAGTTTTCAACAGCGAGAAAATAAATTCTGTTCATTCCACTGACCTTGATAAGAATATCAACTCCTGCAGCGTGGGGTGCCATGGAAATATGAGATGCTGGTGCCATTCTCAGCCATTATGGCTGTGCAGGTCTGTCCTTGGGTTACAACAGAGCAGTTAGCACCAGGTCAGAGAGCCTTAGGTGCCATCCACACTGCCTGGGGAGGCAGTACTTTGTTCCCTACTTGACAGGAGCACCAGAGCTTGAGAGTGGTTCATCTGAGGAGCAGTTGGTCGGTGTTGCTCTGCTACAGTGGGGACCATGTCTTCTTGGGTTTTTTTGTTTTTTTTTTTAAGTCTATCTCCAGCTTCATTGATAGTAGGTCCACAGGAGCAAATGGGCCGGCATCGGGGGACATTTGCATAACATACATATGTTATACCTATACACACAAAGGAATAGAGACAGAAGAGAAAAGAAACAGGATAGGGGTTGGCTGACCAAGATGATTTAGTCACATGAGTGTCATGGTTGATCACTATTGGTCAAGAAAGAAGGCTTGATCACTGTTGTCCAGGGCTGTAAGAGTGGGAAAGTACAGCACACATTCAAACAGGCTCTTGGATTTGTCAATCTGTAGATCATCTGTAATTTTAAAATGGGTAGATGAGTCACATCTGCTGCCTGTTTTTATAGGATGCACAAGCTAAGAATGTTTTTATATCCTTAAATGTGAAATATTAGTGGTGGTAACTGTGGGTAGAATTATTGGTGAAAGATAATTCCTCTTGCCTCGAAGCCTAAAACCTTCCTGCCTTCTCCTTTACAGAAGAGTTCATTTTCTCTTCCTTTTAGAAGACACCTTCTTAGGGGGAGCTGAGATCCTGAAAGTCATTAATCCTCACTATAATACACCCACTCCTTTCACTGATCAGTGATGGAATGCACCTATGTACTTGACCTGTACACGGGAATTCCTTGTACATATATAGATGTCCTGTACCATCCTAAAGATAGTTCCATTTAATAGCTTAGTGGGCTGGGATGGAACCTCAGGTTGGTGTTTCTCATTAGTCATTCAAGAGTTTCATACAGCGTATTTTGATCACATTCAGCCCTAATTACCCGTATAACTCCTCTCAGATCTACCCTGAACTCTCTATTTCATGTCTTACTTTTATCATTCTTTCTCTCCAATTTGTGTTGTCCGTATTCTCCTGGGTAAAGAATCATTCACTAGAGTGTGGTTAAGCTACCAAGAATCACAACCTTAAAGAAAACTAGCCTCCAAGCCTTCAACTGTCCATAGCACCTCAGTTAGGGTTGGGTGAGTGATGAACTTCTTCCTTCTCTATGCTAGGATATTGACTGGCTTGGTCTTGGGCAGGACTTGTGCAGGCAGCCACAGTTGCTGTGAGCTCATGAGTGTAAAGGTCCTGTCCTATCCAGAGCTCTAATCCTTCCTGGCCTCTGGCTCTTACAATATTTCAGCCCTTATTCCACAATGGTCCCTTAGCCTTGGAGAAGGAATATTATATAAACATCTCATTAGTGGTTGAGAATCCCACCGACATTTATTTTCTGTCCTTTAACCAGTTTGGAGTCTCTGTATTAACCACCAACTACTGCATAGAGAAACTTCTCTGATGAGATCTGAGAGGTGCACTGATCTATGAGTATAGAGGTATGAGTTTAGAGGCTGGTTTGATACCACATCCATCTAACAGAACAGTAGTAGAGGTTCATCCCTTTGGCCTGTGAGCTCTTAACCAGGAGTTCATGGCCACATTTATAGTATCAGGCGTGGGTTTCTTCCTGTGGAGTGGGCCTCGAATCTGAGCAGAAAGTAGTTGGTTACTCCTATAACAGTTGTGCCATTATTAAATGCAAGGGCATATCATGCCATGCTGTTGATTTCTGTAGTTTAAAGGATTCACAACTTTGTAAGACTTTTGATGTCTTTTTGCTCCCAGAACCACTCATGGCTGCATAGTAATACCTGTCTCAAAATATTATAAATAATATATTTGTTAGTGAACTTTCTTTAAATGTGTAAAAATAGATTTGCAAACATTTTTCAGAAGGTCTTACCATATCTAAGGAAATCCCATGTATCTCAGTTTTTCACAAATTTTGACACAGTGATAAACTATCTGTCAGAATATGTCAGAGCCTGGTTCTAGCCCGGACCATAAATTATTTCTTTAGACCAGACTCCAACATAAACTCTCTCTCTTGACTGGCGTGGAGGAGACAGAAATAAAGACACAACTCACATGGCTTAATTGGGAGGGAGATTCTCAGTGGTCCCTCATGAAGTCCTGAGTTCACATCCTGAAGAGTTCCACTCATTTATTCCCCAAACAGCTTTTATATCAACACATAAACTGAGCAGGAAAATACATCAGACCTGTGTCCTAGGTAACCAGGTGAATGGCGTTTTGTCACGTCTGCATCTACCTGTCTGCTNGGGAGGGAGATTCTCAGTGGTCCCTCATGAAGTCCTGAGTTCACATCCTGAAGAGTTCCACTCATTTATTCCCCAAACAGCTTTTATATCAACACATAAACTGAGCAGGAAAATACATCAGACCTGTGTCCTAGGTAACCAGGTGAATGGCGTTTTGTCACGTCTGCATCTACCTGTCTGCTGTGTATGCTAGCTGTCAGGTAGGCTTGAATCAGCATCTCTATAAGGCATCCTCCAAATTACAAAGAAAGGAACAACAACATCCTGACCTTTTGTTAGGGCAGTGACAGCCTGTCTGCAGGGCTCCGTGACCACCTCAGGTGGGCCCTATGGCTTCAGAGCCTGGCTGCCATACCATATAGAAATATGGGCCTACAAGAATAGCCTCACACTGAGGGGACAATAGAACTCAAACCATGACAAACTTACCATATCTATTGACATTAAATTCTAATTTGTGCTGTTTTCTTTTAAACTTTAATGGCTTCTGGAAATGACAAGTCATACGAATAAGTTATTCATTTTTTTTCTGCGGAAGAGCCAGCTACAAGCTGCCTTCTATCACCGGACCCTCAATAACATGGAGGGGTTCTCTTCTAGAATCTGAGATTGGGTCTCATTAATTCACATTTTGAAAGGAAGGAAGTAAAGGCTGAATGAGCCTTGCTTGGTAGGGTGAGTACAGAAACAGACTGGCCAACTCATCTACAGTCCAAAGAAGCATGAGTAGGTCCTAAACTTTATAGTTATCTGCATTATTTGGCTCATTACCGTTAGCAAATTACAGTTTTGTAACAAAAATCACCCTTCACAATAGGCACAAATAGCATAAAATATCTCAGAATAACTCTAACCAAACAAGTGGAAGACTTGTATGACAAGGACTTTAAATCTTTGAAGAAAGAAATTGAAGAAGACACCAGAAAGTGGAAAGATCTCCCATGCTCTTGGGTAGGCAGAATTAACATAGTAAAAATGGCAATCTTACCAAAAGCAATCTACATATTCAATGCAATGCCCAGCAAAATTCTTCACAGACCTTG
>LOJH01039672.1:17436-28203 GCA_001685095.1 Ellobius talpinus | reverse complement strand
CCTAGATTGTATTCTCAGTACCCACATAGTGGTTTACAGCTACCTCTAATGCCAACTCTAAGGTATCTGGTGCCCTCTTCAGGTCTCTGCGAGCACTGCATATAAGCCCTGTACTCACATACTGGGAGACAAAACAACCATCAATGCAAATTAAAAATGAATAAACATTAAGAAAAAGTGAATCCTTAATCCCTTATTCATACCATGTTTTGAATGCTGGTCAGTAAATACAGTATAAAGCCCTTTTTTGGACACACACACACATATACAGAGAGACACATACCATATAGATTATACAGATAGACGAGTAACCAACAAATTTAGGCTCACTCTTGATCAAATTAATCCAAGAGTCTACGTTTTCCTTACTTCCTGTGACACCGACACATTTTGGGGCCTCGGAGATTATCTTCAGTGCCTTACTCAATGAAGTGCTACTATTCAATGAGTGAGGCCCTGGCTTCAAGATTTTCTTTTGTAAAGACAGTAAGCCGCTTGATTCCTTTGTTCTAACGCATATATGAAATCACAATTGACTGTGGAATCCTGCCCTCAGCAGACAGAAGCACCGTCACTTGCACAGACAGGACAAGAGGACTTGTGTGGTTTCCCCCTTTAGGTCTTTTCATCCAGGCTCCCTTCTTGGCATTTAAACAGGAGAGGGTCCTGGGACAACAGGAAAAAAATATCCACAAACAAGAAACATGGAGTCAGGATAAATGCCCTTGAAGCAGCACATGAACCTCTGTAATAGAGGACAAACTAATGATGGAATAAAAATGAACTATTGGGTATATTGATTTGTTTTCTAGCAACTTTGAAAAATACCAATATTAAGTTTAAGATTATACACTGTTAATAACTATCCATGAGATCAATGAAAATAAACATATTCCAGTCCCTTGAGAAAAGGCTATCACAGGAAGCCTTATGTTTACAGTGAATGATCGGAAAGTACCAAACCCCAGTCACTGATGTGTTTGGCTTATGATGTCCACAGATGGTGGGAGGGGAAAAGATGAGGTAGCAAGGACACTCCAACACCACCTTGTGACAACCGAGTCCCTTGTCCATCATTATGTAAATGGGTGGATGGCAGCTCAGGTCCAGAACATGAAGTAAATTTAACTACTTCCTGAGAAGGACCATGAACACTGACCATAGCTTTAATGAGCCACTTCTTGGCTGGGTCCAGGACCATAGCCCAAAGACTGTAGAGAATGTTTTAGGGGATGAGGTAACTTGATAAAAACAGACTATTTGTGTCAATGAAACTCAAAGTGCTCTCCTCTGTTAGGAATGGCTCACTTCTATTCAGTTGCTTGTTGTGTATTTTTTTTCTTTACGATGTCTGACCTTCCTAGGAATAATCTCAGTATTTATTTATAATGAGTCTCCCTAGTCCTTAGTGTTCTGCAAAAAAAAAAAAACGTACCGTCAAATGAAGAGCTTTCTTCAACTTCTCTGTGACCATATCACGTAGATGTCCCAAAAGGACACTTTGATTTTAACAACTGTAAATTTGTTGAACTGTCTATCAATCAGAGGACATCAGACCACCAAGCTTCATTACAAAGCCAAAATGCCCATTGTTTGGGATATTCATCTCTTCCTGACCTAGGTACCTCAGGTGCCAGGGTGACTTCTCACCATGTCTATATTATCCTCACACAATTCTTAATGGAGTAGAGATCTTCTAGATTCTGTATCTGTCTCTTGCCTCTCTCCACCCCCCTCCTTGGACTGTCAGTCACAAGGCAGGTGTTTTTCATTCTAAATAAGATGACCAACTATGACGAAGATTATTTATTAGTCATGTTAATAATGGACTTGTGGGTAAACTTTCCCAGTATTCTCAGGTGTTGGCAAGTCAAGGAGATCTCCTATTAACATATACTGTTCATTTCTTCAGAGGAAACAATTAGTTAACATATATTTGATTGACAAACAGCTAGCCAGCAGAGTACTCCTTTCCAGTTATTGAACACACTAGTGAGTTTAGGTAGTCATTAGAACAATTAATTCATTATGGACTAAGGTCTGAGATGCTAAAAACAAATCCTAGAAGGATACTATCTAATTGTCAGGATGAAAACTATCCATACAGGAGTTCAGTGCCTAGGGATTCATTTGGAAGGTAGGTTCTGGTCTATAAAAATAAAATGCTACCACTGTCAAGAGCAACAAGACCTCTCTCTAGCTGTTTGGCATCTCAGGTTGACCTTTATTCTGTATTTTGTATTATTTATTATATTCTACCCACTTGCAATCTCTCCTAGGCCATTCACTTTCCCTGTGCTATACAAACCTTAGAAACTGACAGAGACAGCAAATTCGGCTTGAAGGAGTCTGTGCTGCTTTGATTTCCTTTCCAATTGTGTGTGTGTTTGTGGGTGGGTGGGTGTGTGCCTGCTCACGTGGGCATGTACACGTGTGAGGGCTTTTGAGTGCTCAGGAATTCTTCAGAGTAAATCTTCCTGTTTAAAGGTCCAATGACCAGGGTGCACGCCCTACAGACTGGTTAAAATCACTTCTGATCAGAGGAAGGAAACACCTATAAGCCCTTGTGGAGATGTATGACTGAGGATGTCTTGTCTCCCAAGGTGAGAATGGGAACAGTAGAGAGTTGAGCCTGCAGAACCCCAACTCCTGTGTTTCTTTTCACACCAGTGCGGGTCAGCAATAACCAAGTCAGATGCTGATAGTGTCTTGCATATCATAAAAGAATTGCTGGGATATTGGCAAATAATTTTCAGTTCTCCTTTCCTTCTTCCTTAGAAGCTTAGCATCCTTCTGCAAAACCAACAAAAAGATTATATTTCTGTTTTCTTTCTAATGGTGAGAATGCTAAGAACTTTACTTTCTGTCTTTGTTCCTGATCCTCCAACTAAATGGCAGATGACAGGATCCACTGTGTCTCACGTGGAGGATTTGGCACATC
This sequence comes from Ellobius talpinus, assembly GCA_001685095.1. Classification (NCBI taxonomy): domain Eukaryota; kingdom Metazoa; phylum Chordata; class Mammalia; order Rodentia; family Cricetidae; genus Ellobius; species Ellobius talpinus. The sequence goes on along the minus strand of LOJH01039672.1, from coordinate 25,262 downwards.
AGACTGATATTCCAGCTGTGCAGAAATGCCTGGGTTTTTCTGCAGACAACCAACTTACCATCATTTACCCCAACGTATCCAGGACAGCTACTGTCAAGATAGACCCTTCTAGTGCTCCATAACCTTCTATGTCTTAGAATCTTTCTTCTCCCTGGATACCTTCTTTGTGGATTATTCTAAAATCTCACTTCTGTCCTTGCAGTTAGCAATGACAAGAATGGTAAGACATTTGTCCTCATCACACTGAGACTAGTGTTCAAGATCAACACTTATAGAATGAAATCTATGTAGACAGGAATGCTAAAGGCAGAACCTTCAGTAGAAGAGATCCAGGTAAGAATATTGCACATTTTAGGTCATCTATTTATATCTTTATTTAAAGACAGAAGTATTTTTTATTTTATTCGACACTTGCATTCATAACATTCCTTCACTATCATTGATATATCACATCACTTAAATCAGTGAAACCAATCATATTTCACTCAGGCAGAGCCAGCTATGAATAGTGGCAGTACTAAGCCCTCTCCCACAGATTCCGTTCAGTCTAAATTCTAACCAATAGCTGACCAGATTTGGCTTTCTGTGGACTGTACACAGACTTCCTGGTGGCCATGATGTTCCAGGTTCTCACTGACTACACTACCCAAAGCTGTGGCCCTGTTCAGCATCTTTTCTCAGAGTTCTCCACCTTATCCTGTCCTGTTACTGTGGCCATGTGGCTTCCCTGAATGGTACTGATCATATCCATTCCTAGAGAATACAAGTATCTCTCTGCCATGGAGATCGAAACCTTTGTTTATAGTTCACCCTGTCCCCTCTAGATGTCACTGACTGTTTCTCTCATACCACCCCCACCATAGCACATTTGCCTTCTGGAGGCATATGGAAAACTGCCTAGGATTCACAGGGTGGGAAATATGTGGGTGGATGTGTATGGCTCTGTTACAAACTGCCCTGGAGCATCTTGGATTCCATTTTCTTTACCATGCCTCTGTGTAGTAATGGGAAAATTGCTTGACTGGCCGAGAGCTGAGATCTTTCTAACCATGAGGTAGTGACCATGTCAGGAAATTTTCCTGTGTCACGTTCTTGTCATGGTTGAAATCCATACCAGATGTGGACATAAATGCCCGACATGGCTGATTATAAGTAAACTGCCTCACATTTGATGTATCATAATTCCAGAAAAATAGCTTCAAAACATCCTCTGGTCAGTGGTTGATTCCACTGTTCCATGTATCCTGATCAAGGATAAAGGATGTCTGGGGCCTATGGTGACCGGAATCACCATTACCGGATGCTGGTAACCTTAAATTAAAGGTTCTACTATACAGATATTTGACATGATTGGATAAAAACTCCATGAAGTCCATTTACTTAGAACTGTTTCTGTCCACATCACAGATGCTCAGTGCTATCTTTGTCTGCCTAATCCTGTAGTCTGGGGCACACTGCTCCCACGTGACCAGGAATTCTGAATCATGCTCAATTATACCTTGTCTTCAACACCTGTTAAGCCCCATCACCACCATCAACTATGCCTTTTGTTTGTTTGTTTGTTTTTTCCCAACCGTTATGTACCCGCCTTCCTTGTTGACGTTTTTAAAATCCACTGGTATTCATCAGAAAACAACAATCAAATCATGCTCTTTGTGCGAGTTAACTCAACTCTAACGCCACTGATGCCCCCCCCATTCCAGCTGAGCATCTCTGAGACAATTTAGAGACATTAGCGACAATAGCGGTTGCTGTTTGGGTCACGTTTCTCTGCTCACTCAAAATTGCACTCGGTGCTGGTTTCCCGAGATGTAGAATTCCACTGGCAGTCAGTCCATTCACCTCCAAACTGCAAGAGCTTTGAGTACTGGAAAAGAGACTTCAGTCTTGTAGTCCCATTTAAGTAAATTATGCTATGGGATTGCATCTGCCCTTCAGGGCCATGACTGAATTGAGACACAAGGAAAAATGCCTAACCTAGGTAATAATTGGATTTTATCTCCTTTTTCCTCCCTTTCTTCCTTCCTTCTCTCCCTCTTTCCTTCCTTTTTTCCTCTTTCCTTTCCTTCCTCCCTTCCCTTCCTCCCTCCCTCTATCCCTTTTTCTTCCCTCCTTCTTTTCCTCCTTTCATACTTCCTCTTTTCCTCTCTCTTGTTGGCTTTTTTCTTTCCTTCCTTGTCATACCCTCCCTTTCACTAAAGTTGCTGAACTCAGGGCAGAAGTCCACTTCAGCCACCCATGGGGTTGGTTTCTCATGTATGAGTCCTACTCCATCTGTGGCTATTTTTCTTCACCAGGTAAGGGATCCCTGTGGATACAGCTGTGGGTCAACCTAAGATGGGCGAGAGCATGGTTTGAAAGTGAACTGTGTAGTGTTTGAAGTCCCTCCTGAGATCCAGGACATTTCCATTCTTGATGAAGGTGGAATACCATGTCTGGGGAATGAATTTAGGACTGCAGCCATGGCCAGCCAGGGTCTTCCCAGCATAGTATGTATGATGTGGTGTCTCCATAATGATAGTATCTTTTGAGATACTCTACCTAACCCCCACATATGCTTCTCATAGATGTTCCATCTGGAATGTAGAGTGGAGGGCAATTTCTTAGTGTCGCCCTCCAGGATGCCACAACCCTGACCTGAGAGACACCCCTCAGGATAGCAGGTACCCTCTGTGCACTATTCAGGCACAGTCCATCATCTGGAACCCCCAGACCATAAGATTGACTAAAGCAATTTCTACCTAGCAGACACTCTTGTAGACATGTGATCTGAACATGCTTGTGGCTTGTGAGACACGGATGTCTGAGAAAGTGTCATAGTAAGAGGAGTGACAGGTTGGCTGACTGACCTAAAAAACAACTTAGGCAAATGGCTTTGAGTTCTTAGGAGTTATCAGAACCAACCCCAAGATGGTTGTAAATGTATCCAATTAATGCATTAATAATGAGAGGCCAGAAATGGAAAGTTTCTGATACTTTTCAAGTCTCTTCAATATCTGAAAGTGTTCTAAATATTAGAACATGTATTAATAGTATATAGATGATGATCTGGGCCTTTGTGGTGACATGCTATGTGGAATACATGCAAAGTGTTGGGGAACAACTGTAGGTGTCATGTCTTCTTCATGGAAAATGCAATATTTACTCCTGAGAGAATGGGATTGACCTCCTAGAGTAGAAGTTAAAAAGGTCTAATGACTATAAAAGATAATCTTAGGAAAAATACTATTTTTTCAATAATACATAAATCAAAACTAGATTCAGTTTCACAGATATCACTAATTAGGTCTGCTCTCTACTTACCATATATTTTGTTTAATGTCACCATATTGAGGTATCCTTGATGATCTAATCTAAAATTTAAATCCTCAACAGTTCAAAATGGATCATTCTCTTTTGCAACAATATTTCTAGTGTACCATTTTAGAATCTTCTGACTCAAAGCATGTTTTATTGATTCTTATATTCTGTCTTCTCACCCAATTCCAACATAAACACAGTAAGGGCTATATCTCAACCCTAATACCTACAGAAATATTTCATCTATCACAATGCTTTAGTGTTAGCTGAGGACCCTGCATAAATGGAGCAACACACTCGAATGGTCCCTTTCCATGTGCTCATGTTCCTAGTCTGTGTTGGCTTCCATGATCCTTAAGAATCAAAGCTGTTTTCACACACCAATCTCATTATTTTCTGCTTGCTCAAATCTTTCAGATGCGAATAGAAGAAAAGGCTTTGTGTCTAAGGCCATGCTGTGTGCAGAATGTACTTTGCTGTCTCTCACCTTCCCTCCTTACTGCTGCACTTGGGGTTGTGCCTGATGTCCTTTGGGATGGCTGAAGTTAAATAAGTCACCCTCATCCTTGAGCAGTGATCAGCTGGGCTGTTCCAGAGGTCAGGAGACTGGCCGGGTGGCTTTCTCCTCAGTCTGGACCCACTTAGCATCCATGTCAGAGAAAGTATCTCACAGTGTGGACATGTCCACCTTAAAGAACACATTTAATTCCATACTAACCTGCATCATAGAACTTTCCACTAAGCTCACTATAGTTTCACTGGGGCTCACTGGCACCACTCAGGGCATCAACTGAATGAGAAGAGAATGGAATTTGTAAGTCAGCATAACTCTTGGCTCACAGGCCTTCTATATCTAAGAGAAGTGCCCATTCTGAATTTAGTAATTTTACTCCCTTTGTTCCTCAGAGTAAAAATGATCGCACAATGTCCACACATTAGAGGCTGGGACAAAGATAATTTTAAATTATTGAACATCTTAGACAATTTTTATAAATTGAAGCTACATTCAAATAACATTTATATCACATATTAATTAAAGCAACACCCTAGCCCTTTGTCTTGATGAAATCAAGAGCAAACAGTTGGCTGTAGGTCCTCAAAAAATAATGCAAATTAGACAATTCCACAAATGATATGGAACACAAGTCATAAGACAAAGACATGGGTTTTGCTTTTTCCTTTTCCATGTTTGCATAAATCATGGCCTGCTTATTAGCTTTGAGTATTAAAAAATTTAAGTTAAAAAGATATGGAATTTTAGGTTTGCTTCATTGTAATGACCTACAATTACTTAATCTCCATAAGCTTAAAACACTCACACAGTGGGGGTCTATTCAGAGTCATATGGGGACCCAACAAATACCTGCTGCTTCCAAGTCAGTGAGTTAGATCACACTGTCTCCTTGCAAGCAGACTTAGGAGTCTGGAGTGGAAGAAGGAATGTTGAGGGTGATTGCAGCTCACGGGAACTCAGGCCTTCAGAGAAGCCGGTAAACAGACACAGCTTCTGTGTCATTGGTGGGATTGACATTCATTTTCAAAGGCCTTTCTCCAATTTCCCTTTACTATTTATACTTCTCAGTTTTCAAGTTTTGAGACAGAGGCCAGAAGCTACCTGCATCCACACCTTCTCTCTCAAATCCCACAGGTTTAGAATCTTCTTACTACTTTCTCCCTGTATAAGAAGGGAAATGGGAAACAGCCAACAGCCGGCTAGCAAATGTCACCATTATTTCTTCCTGTCCCTTTGTCTGTTTTCTGTCCCGTTAATTTGCATTGCAGTTACATCAGAGCAAAACTTGGCTGTAGAGTGTGATGGAGACATAGCCTCTGCCCAGGAATCTGTCTCTGATTCTTCACTTCCCTGTCCCCAGCATCTTTAAAGTGAAATTAGAATAATAGTGTCCCAGTAGGAGCGTGGGGTTACCCAGGATGGCGTATGTGGCCTTTTGATGTTTAGCGGTGAAGCTAGAAAATGCTCGATATTATTATTCTGATTCCGTGTCATTTCTGTAAGTTGAAGAGGTGACTGTGCGCCTCTGCCTATGGATCTCACAGAGTTAGGCAAACACTTGGCCTTATGAGATTTCTGTTGGGCCTTGCTCACTTACGTTTCACCTTTTCCCAATAGCCATCAGATGGCCTCCCTCCTCAACATGTCATGCACTTCTTCATATGGACACAGCTCTTCCTCCATGACTGAGCAGGCTCTGGAGACAGTGTAATGTGAGTTGGTGTGACTGCTCTCTCCAGAGAGTAACTGTCCCAAAGTGATGGCCTTTAGACTGATCACGAATAAGGACTTGGAATGGAGAAAGAGCTTCTTGGCAGGAAGTACATGAAAAACCATTGAATGTTTGCAAACAATGTCTTGTCTTCAATATCTGACCAAACCCTCTCTCTTCTTCCTCCTCCTCATTTCTCTCTCTCCTCCCTCTCTCACCCCTCCTTCTCTCTTCCCCTCCTTCATTCCCTACCTTTCTCCCTCTCTCATTATCTGCTATTTCTTTTTTATTGTGGAAAAGCAATTCTAATGACTTTATTCGCATCTGTTTTATAACCTTCACATCACATCTTCAAAATCCCCAACTTTTTAACGCTTGCCAGAACTCTGATACATGGTTCTGTTATTTTCCTTTGACCCAACTACTTTCTAACATGCTCTTGGCCTCGGTTTTATGTGTTATTTACTTTGAATTGGGCTTGTGAGGTCTCACACTAGCAACCCACATCCCGACCATCTCAGCATCATCCTGTCAATTAGTAAGAGATCCCTTGGGAATCTATACGCATAAATTGGCTGGACCCCTTCTCTTTGTCCTGTCTGTTTCCTACAGGTGCTCGGCTGGAGTTTTGTTGGTTAAATAGATCCTGTAGACTGTTGAAGGACTTTGCGCTTTTATCTTGATGAAGTGACCCCCTGTATCATGATGTCCTTTGCACTAAGCTTTGTGTGTGTGTTAGTAGCACAGCTTCTCCTGTTCAGTTAATGCATGAAGCTGCTGCTCCTCCCGCTCTTCCACGATCATCCACTTATGTCTTTATATTTAGAATGGAGATATTGGATGCAGCATAGTCCTATGCAATGTTCCAAATCTCTGCATTTTTGAAACATTTATTTTATGTGTACGTGTTAGTGCCTCCATGCATTATATGCATCAAGGGTAAGCAAGCCCGAGGAGGCCGGAAGAGGGCATTGGGTCTCCTGAAAATGGAATTACAGGTGTGTTTGAGCTTCCTGATAAGGGTCTGGGAAGTGGATCCGGGTCTTTTGCAGGAATACAGGTTCTTAACCTCCAGGCGATCTCTGCAGTGCAGTCTCTGCATCTCAACTGAGATACCCATGTTGTTGGCCTTTCCTATGACTATCTATCGAGACAGTTGGTTTAATCCTTCTCCCTTCCTCCTTGATCTGTGTTGGTTACTCTCTTCACTTTCTTCCTTCGTCTTCTCCTGTGGACTCTCAGCGTACCTTTTCTGGTGGCATTGTGTCTCCTGTGCTCTGTCATTGCCTGTGATTGCGATCTGCTGTTACTTTAAGACTGTTGCGCCTTTACCCTGTCACCCTCTGCTCTAGTGTGAGTTTGCCTAAATGAGATCTGCTTTGGTTTCTTTGCCTTTCTGTTTTATTGTGTCATTATGTATTTTATTCTTCGTGTGTTTGCAGCTTTTAGCCGAAACTGTTGGAGATTTATTTGGATGACTGCTAGATATTTTGTATCGTTCCCCAAATATTCTTAATCTGGTTTTGGATGAGGCTGTGTCACTGTGTATTTGGAACAGTAAATACCTTACAGCTCCTGTTTCTAAGGCTGGATGGAGGTCAGGGCCTAATGGTAGAGTTTTTCCATAGGGTTTAGTTCTTTGCGCCTCTGTATTTGTTGGGGGTTTTACCATAACTTTAACCTAGATTAGTTTCTATGGCATTTGTGATAGGGACGACAAAACTGCACCTACCTTCAGTTTCACGACATTCAGACAGCCTGTGCCTTCGCTCAGAAGAGATGAAGGTTCATGTGAGAATCACCTGGTGCAACAGAGTCCACAGTAACATTTTCCCATCATGTACACCAACAAGTGTGCTTTCAGCCTGTTACTCAGCTTTGTGTCACTCTTACGTGACATGCGAGAGACAAAATCTACGAAGAGGAAAGGGTTATTTTGGCTGATAGTTGTAGAAGTGTCTGTCTGTAGTTACCTAAGCCTGTGACTTTGAGCCAGCAGGGAGGAAGAATTTCATGGTGTGAGAGTGTGTTGCGGGGAACTTGTTCAACCTCTAGAAGCTGACAGAGAGGAGAGGTCTGCTGCCCAATAGCTCCGGAATCAAGGCTTCTCCCCAATAACTCACTTTTCTCTTCCTGGGGTCCACCCAAAGTTTCCATCACCAAAGATAGTGCTATAGACCAAGCTGTAATGCATGGCCTCTCGGAGACACTTCTAGTATAAACTAGAGCAGTGCCTCTTTCAAGACAGTTTGGAGTGTGTGTGTGTGTGTGTGTGTGTGTGTGTGTGTGTGTGTGTGTGTG
>LOJH01039671.1:1546-17869 GCA_001685095.1 Ellobius talpinus | reverse complement strand
GTTCAGTTAACAGCAGGTGACTACCACAAACTTGTGAGTGACACTTTCTGCGCCTTGGTGACTCTCTTTCCACCCTGCCCATTGTTGTGCTTTATAGGTGTGGATACTAGGTAGGACTCTTTATTGTTTTCATTCCCTGGCCACTTGTAGAATAGTTTCTAGTACCATATAAGCTAAACCATAGGAAGGAGGCTTTCAGATTCGACCAAACTCAATCATCTGAGTCACATGAACTAACTACACAAAAGTCTTTAACGGTGGATATTTTCCTTCAACCTCTGAGAGGCAACTAAGGGTAACAGCAATGGTGTTTATTGTTTTAGGAGTCACATGGGCTATCTTGACCTTTCCAGCGTGCATTTCTTATGCAGAGCGCTGGGCTTTTGTTGGGTAGTTTATGGATCGTGTTGGCAGCGTTGGCAGCACACGTGACTTAATTTACTTTTCTGATATATGTGTGCATATCCATATATACTTATGTGTATCATTTATGATTTTATTTACATATAAAATGCAAGGTTACTTGAGGATTTATCATGTTTGCTGTCATTTGTCCCCCCTCCCAAGCTCACGAATCTGTAGCATTAAAATTGTGAAAATCATCATCATACCAAAAGCAATCTACAGATTCACTGCAATCCTGATAAAATATACTCACAGTATTCTTCACACAAATGGAAAAAGAAATCCTAAATTCATGTGGAACCATAAAGGACCCTGTGTAGCTCAAGAAATCCTTAGCAAAAAGAATAATACTGGCAGTATTGTCATTCTAGGCTTTAAGGTATATTGTAGACCTATGAAAACAATAAGGTACTGACTCAAAACAGGCATGTGGAGCAATGAAATAAAATAGAAGACTTAAGTTACTGGTAATTAGTTTCATTTGATATTTTGACAAAGAGACAAAAAAACACACTGGAGAAAAGATAGCACCTTCAACAAATGGTATTGGGAAACTGGATGTCGACATGCGGCAGCATGAGACCACTCGCTATCTCTCTCTGAGGGTCTGTGTGTGCTGTCAGGAAGAGCTTCCTTGATGATGGGTGGTAACTAAGTGAGATAATGGAAGGAAAAAAAAGCAAAACGTGTATGGATTGTAGTCTGGGAGTGTAAAAATCTCTTAAATGATAAAAACATTTTCCCCATATTAGCAAGAAGGTTCAAATGTTATAAAAGTGATAATACATACAACGGTTGATTACATCATATAAAACTAACAGTAAGCCTCACTAAACACATTGAATCAAGCCATTACCCTTAGTTTTATGTGGCACTAAAATCACCCTGTATAAAACTTAGCTCCAAATGGATCAAAGACCTCAGTTTGAAATTTGAAACCCAAACACCAAAACTGCTAGAAGAAAAATGGTTGCAGTACTTTGTTAGATATAGATTTAGGAAAGGACTTTCTGAACAGGAATATATTAGTCAAAAAATCAGGGCCAAAAATTGACAGTGGGGCCTTCATAAAATTTAAAAGTCTCTGTATCCAAGAAAATAATCAAGGGAAGAAGAAATGCACAGAATGGGAGAGACTCTGCCATTTGTGCCTCTGACAGAGGATCAATATCCAGTTCTACAAAGAATTCAAAAAACAGTCAAAGAAACAAACAAGCCAATTAGAAATGGGCTCGGAATCTAGCCAAAGAGTTTTCAGTAAAATAAATAGATATAGCTAAGAAATACTTCACAATGTGTTCATTACCCCTAGCAGTTAGTGAGATGGCAAATTAAAATAACTTAGAGATCTCATCTTACCTCAGTGAAAATGGCTTAGATCAGTAAAACAGATGACAACAAACATTGGCAAGGTTGTGGGGAGAGGAGAGCGCACATTCCCTGATTATGTGAATTGAACTGGATGCTGCCATGCTGAAAATCAGTATGAAAAATCTTTGTAAAGCTAAAAATAAATCTACCATATGATTCAGCTATACTGTTCCTTGCCATATGTCCAAATGTAGTAAATGGGGGGCCAGCTTGTTGGGGTTTCTGTCCCACCCAGTACCCCACAGCCGGCATGCCCCAAAGAAAATCACACAGAGATCTCCATAACTTATAAAACTGATTGGCCCATTAGCTCTTGTAGCTTATATTAACCCATTATTCTTATCTGTGTTAGCCATGTGNCCTGGCAGGTCACATGTTGCCTCTTCGGTGGTCTGGGCTGGACTGGGGAAATGGGCTTCCTCCTTTCCAGCATTCTGCTGTTCTCATTGCCCCGCCTCTACGTCCTGTCTGGTTGACCCGCCTATACTTCCTGCCTGGCCAGTCAATGTTTTATTAAAATACATGATTAACAGAATACAGACAATTCTCCTGCAACACTGGAGTCGAAACATTGTAACTCTTTGCATTTTTTGGTTTTCCCTTCTGTGTATAAGGGCTTTTGTACTAATTGATCAATTACAGATAAACCTTCAGATCAACTCTTTAGTGATTTTGGTCACATGAGCCAGGCAAGGAAAACTAGTCAAATCCTGGGAATGAGAATGTGACTCCATTTTTTGGCATCTCTCATTTATCAGCTTTCTGTTAATTAACTTCTCATTAAGTAATTTCAGACCTTGTCACTTATGTCAAAATCTACCTACTTATGGTGAGTCTGGATGGTGTCATAGTTCCATAAAATACCAATATATATACCTAAAAAACTAAAACCCCCAAAATCCAACCAGTTCTCAAAAAGTAAATCAAAGATCCCAGTTTAGAGTAGCTGTATTGGATCATTCATTCATATTCAATGCCCTAGAGTGACTTGTCAATTATTTTCATAGATGAATAATAATAGCTGGAATCTACAGTGTTCTTGGGAATTTAAAATCCTTGCTTGTTGTGTGCAAACTTATCCCTTCAAGTTAAGTCAGTTCTACTTAATAAAAAAGTAATAAAAATCTAAATGACTTTCACTCGAAGAAATTGAAAAAAGAAAGACAACTGAGAAACTCAACTTAATCGCATAATCACATCTCTCCACTTCTTAAATGTTTGAGGAACAAACATGTTTCCCAGTTCTCACTCTTGGAATGTTTACCTTCAAGAATTTATTTAAAAATTAAATTGTCATCCATCTGGTATTGTAGGTGTAAAACATCACCCTTCCAGTTGAAAGAGACAGCACATTGATCTTGCTCTTGCCGTGGAGAGAAGCCGAATGATTTCTGTGTTATCAGGGAGCACCGTGAGCATCAGGATCAGGAGCAGCTGAGTGAGTGAACCGCAGGACTTGGCATCCCCAGCCTGTGTGGCTTTTGGAGCACACTGCTCTCTGTACTCACTTGGATGAATGTAAATGAAAAACCATTTAACTTTCCAATTGATACACTGAGTATCGTGAAAGAATATCCCAAGGGCAAGCATTGCCTTGCAACACATATGGCCCAGCATCTGCTTAGCACTTCTTCCAACACCCAGGGTGAATATAGAATGCACTTCTTAGGTCAAATGTGTGAATCCTTGGGAGACAAGACAGGCAACAGAGGACACAGAATGACATAAAAAATCATATTTGTGTTTGTCTCGATATTGCTCAGCAGAAATGTGAACTTACTTCCTTTTTTAAAAGTAAAATCTACATTGAAATTGGAGGTTTTGCATTGCCTACTATCCAGAAAGAACTACCATGCTGCTTACTTAGTTATTCCAATTAAGAAATAGAAATATGGTTTATGTGAATAAAGTAAGAATGACTGAGATACCAGATGGAGGAAATAAGAAAATATGAATTGTGTTTCTTTTAAATGTTTCTTTTCCAGGTAGAATGTAACAATTTGACTTGATCTTCCCCACAAGATTGAGAAGTGATTTTTGCAGCAAAACCGGAATTGGGGCAATCCTCAGTGGTCAGCCCCTTGGTCACAGGGTTGTGTTTCTACACAATGATCTAAAGCAGAAAATCTTTAAAACAAGTGCATATTCCCATGGATACATGACTTCCTCCTAGAGCAGATCTTGAGGTGTGAAAGGGGACATTATAAAGCCCCAGAATTGAGGTGTGGGCAAGGAAGCCAGACAGAAGGATGCTCTGGAGGGTATGGGTAGCAGCTGTGAGGATATAGCTACCAGATGTTATGGAGTTGTGGCTGCCAGATGCCTCAGATCTCCCCAACCACTTGCCAGGCATCCAGCAGCTATTTTTACTGCTGCTTCTGGCATATTGCTCATGTCTTCTGTAGCCCTTCTTCCTCCCTTATTTCTGTGACTCTGGGCTGCCTGGAAGTTTTCCTAACTTCCTCACACACGTACTTGTCCCTGTTCAAAAAAATACATTTAGTATTCTGTGGCCTATATTTGCCATCCCCTGTTTTATTCTTCTCTTCAGTTTTCCATTCATCCACACTTAATTATCATGGTACCTTAAGGATTTAATGTATTGTCAATGTCTAAAATACTTGTCATTCTGTGCCTTCCTCTTCTCTCCCATCCCAAACTTACCCTTCCTTTGTTGTTTTCCTGAAGATAAATGAGAATCTGCTCAAACATTCATTCACTTAAATCACAAACTAAACATCATCTTGGATTCTTCCTGTCTTGCCACCCCAGAATCTGTCACCATAAATGTCTGCCTCTAGGTGTTTCCAAGTTCAGTTTTTCTTTGTCAAACTTAAACTCAGATCTTCTTCTACTTGAATTTTCTCTGTGTCATTGTATGGGTTTTCTATTGTTGTGAAGAGGCATCATGAGCATGGCAACTCTTACAAAGGAAAACATTTAATTGGGGCTGGTTTACAAGTTCAGAGGTTTAGTTCATTATTGTCATGATAGGAAGCATGTTTGCATACAGGCAGACATGGTGCTAGAAAAGGAGCCAAGAGTTATACATCTCAATCGACAGGCATCAGGAAGAGTGACAGCCACCGAGCCTAGCTTGAGTATTTGAAAGCTCAAAGCCCACCACCCAGTAACACACTTCCTCCAATAAGGCCACATTTATTTCAATATAGCCACATGTCCTAATCCTTTCAAATAATTCCACTCCATTTGAGCCTAGCAGGGTATTTTCATTCAAATCGCCACAATATTTGACAGTCCTGCCTGTCAGTGATTTGTTAGGTCAGTACACAAGATTTTTTCCTATAATATTTATTAATCATAGACCATTAATTTTCAATGAAATCATCTTCAATGTGATCTCCCCAAATTCTTTATCATCTTCTCCTACTAAAATATTAATCGGTGAGTAGGTGAGAGCAGGAAACATGCTTTATGTCCTGACTGAGATAATCCAGGCAATTCTACAATGGAGATGACTAGGAGAGTATCTACCATGCCATGAAATAAGTGTGCACACTAGCCGTAGTGATCTCAAATTTTCATTTTTCTTGGTTTGAGGCCGACGTCATGACCTATATAGATGATAAACCAGTTTCTCCCCACTGTAGCTCAACTGAGGCTACTCAGAAAACAGAAACGTGTGTCTGTGAAAGTTGCGACTTGGAGTAAGTAAGGAAGAACACGATGCATGTCACTGTGCTTTTGCATCTTAGCGTCAGGAATTGACACCACGTCACTTCCCCACATTCTCTCTCTTAGATGATTATCACTAGGTCTAGGCTTGGAAGAGAGAATGTCTAACACAGCTTCCAGTGCCAGTGGAAAAAGCACTAGGGTTATGTCTAAGATAGTCTACCACATTCAGGGACTTCCAGACCCTCTTAACTCCTACATTCCCTTGTCTGTGAGAATGTTTGACCCCACTCTTTCATGTTTATTGAATCTGATTTGGGGACATTGTTTCTACTTTTTGAAGCATTTTTCTGTTCATAGCCAAACTAAATAGTTTTATCAACATTACAAATTCATATTAGGCATAAGTACATCTGTAAGAATTTCACTAGATTTGTTATTATGTGCCATATGTTTCTCTGTATTTACCACTATTTTATATGTGCTCAGCTGTGCTGAATTTACTAGTATATAAATTTATATTAGAATAGAATTGTTCATTTTTGTTTTATATTTGTGCTAAACTGAAGCAAACACCTACAGGGCAAGCAGTGTAACACTGAGCTATGCTCCTGACCTGAGAGTTTCCCAGGAGATTGTAAGTTCCTTGAAATCATGGACTCAGTTACACTCATTGTTCATATAATGAATATCAATAAATAGTTTAACTGATAGAGCTCATAATAATATTAGCTTTATGATTCTATTTATGATGTGTCACTGGGGTTATGCTCTTGTTTGTATGACTGACTGTAAGACTTTCACAAATGAAAGGATAGATTCATTCAATTGTGACTGTCTAGTATTCACCCAGCATGAGTTATATTATAGGACAGCGATACTGGGTTAATTGTAGTTCCCTCGAGGAACACTACATGTCAAGGGTGGTGTCTTATGCTGAAAAGACACAAGCTTGGATATAACCATCAGCTTTGTCATCTTCGGTAATGTTTAAATGACAAGTCTGCCGTTTTTCAGTTTTGTAATAATGCCCATACTCACTTCAGACAGTTGTATTTGGTTTCTTCTTAATCTTATATTTCAGTGTTAGGATCATAGTGCTATGGAGTGTCATTTTTATTAATGTTTAGAATACAAAGTATTGGACTTTGTTATTCCATTTTTTAAACACATTCTTACACTTTGTTCTTATTTTTCTTCCTCCACTAAGGCCCTCCCCTTTCATCCCTGCCTTCTTCTGGTTGCTTTGCTTCATATCCCTACCAAATTGACCCCTTCCTGCTTTTGTGTACAGGTATTCAATTACTATCTTTTCATACTCTATCTAAAGATCACTGCCTCCCTTCTTGCAGAGGGAGAGGGCCGAGGGAGAGAGAGACACACAGACTATTAAATCTAGATTGTTTTATATGAGTGAAAACATTTAATATTTGTCTCCGACTCTGGGGTATTTTTCTAGCATAATGATTTCCAGTTCCATCCACTTTTCTGTAAATGTCACAATTCTATCTTTTTAAGTTAAATGATATGTTCAATCATTATCTAAATTGAAGATTATAAAAATAACTGAGAATGACTAGTTAATCGATGCCTCCTTCATATTTGGATGTTTGCTAATGATGAAGTTAGAGAATTTCATACCCAACACATTCATTTAGAGAGGTGCTTGAAGTTGCATGAATCGTGTTTAAATGGTATTTCAACACACTTTTAAATTAAGAGAATGTCACAGTATCAATCAATAGATGTATCTGATTCACATCTCCTTTATAGACATTTTATATCTTAGCACAGTCTTCATTTTGAATTATAACTTCATTCCAGTATAATTTCTCTCATTTTGGCACCAAAGCATTAAAAAGGAAGATCAAACCAACAGTTGTGAGAGTTTGCTGAGATCATGTAGTAGAATATCAACTATTTTCTAAAATTAGAAATGCTTAACAAAGGTGTTTAGATTTTCAAGGTTAAAGAGCTAAATGTGCAAGTCAGGTGCCAGCAGATATCTAAAGCTGAGTAAAGACGTTAAATGCCATCAGCAACAACATTGTTTTATAGAAAGCTGTTGTTCTGAAGCCAACTGATGTCAATGTTGACGATAGTGATTGTAAGCTGATGATTAGAGAGATTTCCTGTGTCCCGTGGCATAGCTGTCACTGCTAAATTAAGTTTTCTTTGGATGCTTCATGCAAGTAAATTCAAAACTCCCTATTAAGTGGCTGATTCTGATGTAAAGACTTGTTGTATGTCAAATTTTAATTTGTTATTAAGTTGGAGACATACTTGTGAGACCAGCAGAGGGGAGACTATTATGGAGGCGAAAAGTAGACATGAGTACTGAGTGGCAGGAAAATGAGAAGGCAGGAACCTTCCCAAAAGAGCTCTCTCCTTGAAGAAAGCTGTCCCGGGAGTGGAGACAAGCACAACTGAGATGATCTGGAGAACAGTTCCAGGGATGAAAGGGCTCAGGCTATGAGGTGTCTGCTGTAGGTAAGAGGCAAGTTTTGGGAAAGGAGAAGAACGTTGTCACTTACAGAATAAATAGTTTTCGTATTTCCTTTCTGTTTCTATGATCGAAGTTTCTTCAACAAAAGTATCGAAGGGAAGGGTTAATTAGTTTCCACTTCCAGGCCACAGTTAGACATAGAGGAAGGTCAGAGTAGGAACTCAAACAGGAACTTGAAGCAAAAAATCATTCATGCTCATTTGTCTTCCTTAAACAGTCCAAGGAAACCTACCCAGGGAACTGGACAACCCAGAGTGGCCCCAGTTTCAGTGTCAGCTAACAATCAAGACACTTCCCTGCTGCTAATCTAAACACCCTTCCCAGGTGACTGGAGGCTTTGCCAAGAGGAAAGTTAAAGCTAACTATGACCAGCAAGTGACAGTTTTAGAGTTAAGTGACTGTGGTAAAGATGGTTCTGAAATAAGATTGTGCAAGATTGCAGGAAGCCAGACTCTCCAAAGACACCTTACCACAATTCTGATAATATAGGATTTTGAACCAATTATCTGAACTTCCCAGCAAGAAACCGGAATAATTTGTGGCTCAACAGCATTGAAGAATGTTATAAATAAGCACCATATTTCTTCACTTAATCAAAGTTGAAAGTAGATACAAAGTAGAAAGTAAATGATCCTGTTTCATTTGAAACTAGAATATCCAAATAAAAATAAGAATCTTATGAACATAGTCAAGCAAATGTCCATGTAATATGACTGAGCATCATTTGGGTTTATGTCCCAGAGTGGTATAATTGGGTCTAAAAGTAGATTAATTCCCAAATTTTTGAGAAACCACCAAATTTATTTCCAAAGTAGTTGTGCAAGGTTGCACTCCCACCAGCCATGGAAAACTATTCCCCTTGCTCCATATTCTCTTCAGCAAAAACTGTCATTTGTGTTTGTGGTCTTAGCCATTTTAACAGGAGTAAGGTGGAATATCAGAGTTATTTTTTGATTTGCATTTCCATTATGGCTAAAGATGTTGAACGTTTCTTTAAGAGTTTCTCTGCCATTTAAAATTCTCCTGTTGCGAGTTCTATGTTTAGGTCTGTATCCTATTTTTTAATTGGATTATTTGGTTTTTTGATATCTAGTTTCTTGAGTTCTTTATATATTTTGGAGATCAGCCTTCTGTCAGATGTGGGGTTTGGGAAGATCTTTTCCAATTCTGAAGGCTGCTGTTTTTCCTTTGCCTTACAGAAGTAGTTCAGTTGTATGAGGTCCTATTTTTTTAATTGTTGATCTTAGTGTCTGTGTTACTGGTGTTATATTTAGGAAGTTTTCTCCTCTACCAATGTGTTCAAGGCTATTTCCCACTTTTTTTTCTGTCAGGTTCAGTGTAAATGGATTTATGTTGAGGTCTTGGATACACTTGGACTTGAGTTTTGTGCAGGGTGATAGATATAGTTCTATTTACATTCTTCTTCATGCTGAATTCCAGTTATGCCAGCACCATTTTTTTCTGTTTTATTATTTCAACCTTTTTGTTAAAAAGCATATGTCCATCGGTGTGTGGATTTATGTCTGGGCCTTTGATTTGATTCCATTAGCAGGCTCTGTTTTTATGCCAATACCATGCTGTTTTTATTAGTATAGTTCTATAGAGGAGCTTGAAATCAGGGATAGTGACACCCCTGGAAATTCTTTTATTGTACAGAATTGTTTTAGCTATCCTGGAATTTTTTTTTCATATGAAGTTGAGTATTATTCTTTCAAGGACTGTAAAAAATTGTGTTGGAATTTTGATTTGGATTGCATTGAATCTGTAGACTGATTTTAGCTTTACTCATAATAGCCAGAATCTGGAAACAATCTAGATGTCCCTCAACCAAAGAATATATAAAGAAAATGTGGCACATTTACACAATGGGACATACCTCAGATGTTAAAAACGATGGCTTCAGGAAATTTGAGATGTTAAAAATGTTGGCTTCAGGAAATTTGAAGGCAAATTGATGGATCTAGAAAAAAGCCATCCTGAGTGAGGTACCTCAGACACAAAAGACAAGGAGGGTGTGTACTTTCTTATAAGTGGTTATTAGCTGTAAAGGATAACCATCCTATAATCCCCAGACTCAGAGATGCTTTTGTTTGCATGTGTGTATGTGTATGTGTGTGCGTGTGTGCACTTGTGTGTGCATGTGTCTATGCTTCACCTATGCATGTGTCTGTGTGTATGTGTGAGCATATGTGTATGCTTCACCTATGCATGTGTCTGTCTGTGTGTTTGCACTCGTGTGTGCATGTGTGTATGCTTCACCTATGCATGTGTCTGTCTCTCTGTGTGTGTATATGTGTGTGCATGCTCACATGTTATTACAGGCCTGTGAAGGTCAGAGCACAACTTTCAGGCATTAGTTCTCTTTCTATCATTTCATCCCTGAGGATCAAACACTAATTGTCAAGTTTCATATCAAGCACCTTTACCAACAGGGTTGTTTGGCTGATCCAAGAACCACTTTTAAGTATTTCTTCCTAAATCATATTAATCATTAATTTATGTGCCTTTATTGCTACCCAATGGAGTTTAACAAAATATACTCCATGTAGCTCCTTTTATTTTGTTATATAATTTCCTTCAGTGTCATATTGCCACTAAATTATAAAGTTTTATCTATAATGACACATTTTAAAACAATATCATTAATATCTACTTTGTTAGTGTCTAAGTTAAAACACTTATATCTGAAATGAAAGCATCACAAATACGTTTATTATTTTAATATGGATGATGTAAGTGCCATTCATATGACTCAGTTATAGAGATGGTGCCAGAGCTATGGAAAGGAAGATATTGTTACCCTGCTTCTCAAATGTATTTGCATGTATACCAGTTTCAGTGTTGAAACAATACCACAATGAGCTGGATCCTCTAAATATAATCAAAGATTAATAAGAAATGAATTTGGGCTTACTGTTTTATGCTGCATTTGATGCTCCTGTGTTATAGAACAAACAATATATTCTTAAGTTCATTCTTAAAACATGTCATTTAAGTTAGATCTTGAGTTTGGGCTGGGCCCTGGAATTAGAACAGATATTGAGGAAGTCGGTACCTTCTCTTATTCACTCGTTCTCCAGCCCTTACCTGGCGGGCTGCTGACGAAAGAACACTGAGCAAAAGAAACCATCATCGTATTTTTTATTTTATATTCTTATGTGAAATTGACCAAATGTCCATACAGCTAATGTATAATGACAGTTTAGCAAAGCCAAGAGAAAATAGATTTTGACAAGAGGGTACTTACGAAGAAACTTATATAGAATTGACATCAGGAAGAATATTTCTGAAATGACACTTCAGCTAAGACCACGGGAAGATATCCCAGGAAATGGGGGCCTTCTTACAAATACCATGGCAGGAAAGTCACACGGCACATCTGTCCTTCTTTTTTGTATTTCCTAATAATTGCTTCCTGGAAGTGATATGTGAGAATCAGAGGCAGATGGTTTTAAATTCTTAACTAATGAAATGAAGTGTACAAAGTAAAATGGTTCATATTGTCCACTTGACCAGATCTTGAATCAATCTTTGTCATGTCTTGGGAGGCTTTTCTATACTGGGTTAATAAAAGTGGGAAGCCACATCCTGAATGTAGGCTGCATCCTTCCATTGGTTGAAATTATGCACCAAATAGAGAGGCAAAAGCAAATTGAGCACCAAAATATATCTGTTCATGCTTTCTGCCTAGGGATTCAATGTGATTAGCTGCCCCACTCTCTGGCTGCCAAGGCTTTTTCACTTTGAACTTTATCTCTGGGTTAGGAACTAAGATAAATCTTTCCCCACATTGCATCTGCCAGGTCTTTTTTGGCCACAATGAAAAGTTCAGATACTATAAGAATGACTCAGTGCTGAACCATTCTTGACCCAAGTAGAGGAGACAACAGCACATAAAAAATGAGAAGGTCAAACCTTCCCTCAACAACAGGGAACATATTTTCATCATGTATTATCCAAAGATCAGCATGAATTTCTCAAACTGAGTTTCTAAATATCAATTTGACATCTTTTTATATTATAATATTAGTCAGCTGATTTTAAGTTGGGACTTTATAAAAGAATTTACAAAATTTATCAGTTGTATTGAGCTATATTTCCCCTGTGCTGGTTAGAAATGAAAAAGAGACAGATTGACACACAGACAGACAGACAGAGAAGAGGGAGGAGGGAGGAAGAGTGGGAAGGAAGAGCCATCAGACCCTGACTGCGTCCCAGCTACACCATGTGATTCTCTTGTTAAAACGTTACCTTAGAAGAGGTTGAAAGTGATGAAATCAGGTCAGATGAGTCCACTTGATGACAGCCTCGAACCCCACACAGAGTGGTACAAGCACTTCCTCTTTGACCAGTAAAGTTCATGACCGCTGCGTTTCCAGAGACTATGAACTTGAACTCATACTGTCTACTTCTACATGGTTACCTCCACACCCAGACCTGAAGCTGTCACACTGATTATGTCCAATCAGAAAGCCTCTCCGGCATCATCAACCAAATCCAAAAAAAGTCCTATAATTTCTTCACACTCTCCAGGGGAATTCCTACCACTTTGTTTTTTGAGACAGGGTTTCTCTGTGTTAGCTTTGCAGCTTGTCCTGGAACCAGCTCTTGTAGTTCCAGGCCAGTCTCAAACTCACAGAGATCCACTTGTCTCTGCCTCCTGAGTGCTGGGTTTAAAGGCGTGTGCCACCACCGCCTGACATCCTATCACTTTCTTATGTTATATATTTTCTCTCCTGTATGAATAACAGGCCCAGATGTTAGCTTGTTTAATTAGAATTGTCTTTCTCAGAGTCACTGAGATATTTGAATTCCATATCTATACACTTTATATTTTACAGAAGTGCTGTTTTCTGTGGAAGCCATTAGAGCCTGTCACTTTGTGTTGATTAACATTAACATAGAATTTAAAAACAAGTTTTGATGTCTTATGGAGACAATTAGTGTAGATGTGGATTATTTGTGTCCATATAGGAAGTTTTAGTAGAGAGGGGACTTCTATAAGGACTCTGAACAGCTCATCTCTGAACTCTTAATTTTCTTTTATTCTGGTTTAAAAGAAAAGTATTTTAGAATGCTCCATTTTTAGGATATTGTGTTAAACTTTTAAATTATGGTTCATTTAAAAAGCTTAAGTGTACCTCTGTTTTTTAATACAAATAATCTATCATTAAGACAGAAACATTATTATGAAACTATATATATTTGTGTATAATATACATAACACATCAGCTTTTAATATGTTATTTTAGCATGTTAACCTATGTTGATAAATTAGATGTCAAACTTACACTCTTAATAGTTTCTGTCTTTTTTATTTCACATGAATATATATTCATGTGAAATATATATATTCATGTGAACATAATATATAATATATTATATATTTAGACATAAATAAAACATATATATAAACATATATATATATGTTTAAATTGATGATTCTCCAAAATTCTTAGGGGTCAATTACATTCTCTTTTTCTGTCTTGCCCTATTTATATTTATACAGTAATTTATATTTTATGATAAATGTGAATATATATCTCTATACATTTTATTCATAAAATATTTTTCAAGAATGGTAATAGAATGTTTTCTTCTGTTTTTGCTTAAGTATCTTTTCCTCAGGTTACAATTTTTATGTAAACCTCTGAAGATGACAAAGAAGGACAGTTTATTTTTTTTCTTTATGACATTCTAATCAGCATTTTCTATTGTGTTATTACTTTGCCCTTTTATTTCTAGTCCATCATATGAGGTATTAGATACTACTATCTCCTCATTTTCTCCTCCATAGGACTTTAAGGGAAATCCAACTTTCCTTTTGCTGCCCTTTCCCCAGGAATACATGTAGGATCAGAAGGCACACATTTCCTGTACAACCACATACATGCTTTGGGCTCTTTCTGTGTGTAACTGTGAAACTTCTACAGCATTTGCAGTGGGAAGAATCAACTATGTTCTTTCAGATTCTCATTGTGTGCATCTGTGCAGTACGAGATGAATTCCCTTCCTAGACCTTTGTACTCGTGAGAATTCTGACGCCCAGAGTGCTCAGTTCTGAAACTTTTTTCAGCCATAAAGCCCTAGCAACAGGAAGGTTGAGGGGCTTTTAGACAGACTTTCAGGTGGTAATGCCTAATGCTGATTTTCCTTAATTACTAGAAAAACATGAGTTCTGGGTTTTACTGTTTTAGAAGAATTTGAGCCTGTGTTCCTGAAGGACCTGTAATGTCTCTCATCACTTATGAACTAATTTCTGAGGAGGCCACATTATCTATGCAATTTTGTTGTTCAGTTCTGGAGAAGAAATGTTTCAAAGCCAAACCCTTTCAGGTTTTGTCCTCTCAGTGATGTGTGATATTGTGATTGCATTCTGATAATAAAGTTAGTTTTGGATCAGAGGACAGAACTACCCACTACCCAGCCAAAATTAACCATAGAGATTTTGGAGGACTGAGGTAGTAATAAGTCAGCACTTAGAGAGGATCTCAGTCCTTTTGAAAATATTTTTTATTGAGCTGTACATTTTTCTTTACTCCCCTTCCTTCCTCCCCTCTCCATTTCTATCCTCTCCCGTGACCTCCACACTCACAATTTGCTCAGGAGAGCTTGTCTTTTTCATCTTCCTATGTAGATCCATGTATGTCCCTCTTAGTGTACTCTTTGCTGTCTAGCTTCTCTGGGGTTGTGGCCTGTAGGCTGGTTTTTCTTTGCTTTATGTCTAAACGTCACTCAAGAAACTTTACACCAAAAAACAAATAGTCCAATAAAAATGGGGTACAGAGCTAAACAGAGAACTCTCAACAAAGGAATTCAAAGGGCTAAAAGACACTTAAATACTCAACATCCTTAGCCATCAGAGAAATGCAAATTAAGACAACTCTGAGATTCCAATTTACTCCTGTCGGGATGGCCAAGATCAAAAGCAGTGATGACCACTTATGCTGGAGAGGATGTGGGGTGAGGAAAGGCTCCTCCATTGCTGGTAGGAGTACAAACTCAGTTCATTTTTGATGGAGGAACTGAAGAGGTAGGAAGTCACTGGTGGCTACTTTGCTGCTTCTCTGATCTTACAGGTTCTTACCCTGATATCTGTCTTCCAATGTCTTATTGGTAAAGAATAGTTAGATAAATGCTTCAGCTGGCATCAAACTCAGTGCATAAACACACAAAACGGTCCCTGTTCTCCTGCTTTGCAGCCAACACAGCCACCATAGTCCCCACCACCAGAGTCGGCTGGCATTTTGTCTCTTGCCCCCAACCCCTCTGAGCAAGTCTGGGATTTTTCTGTTGCAGCCTCTCTACAACAGCTCAAGCTGACACCTGAACTCCACAAGCCCCCAAACCTCTATGGTCAATTTTGATCAGATAGTAGTTAGCTCTGTCTGTCTTCTGATTCAAAACAAACTTTATTGTCAGATTGTAATCAAAATTTCACAGAACAATTGTTTATAATCTTGAAAAGGTCACAGATTATAAAAAGAATTTGGGAAGTAAAATATTGACTATTCTGATCCTTGACTATTAGTTGAAAATACTAAATAGTACTGACTATCTCTGGACTCAAAAATTGCATGTATTAAGACCACATTTGTTGACCAAGGTTTCTGTCCCACCAGGTCCCACATCTGTTTAGTCCAAAATAAACACACAGAGGCCTACATTAATAATAAACTGGTTGGCCTAGTAGCTCAGGATTCTTACTAACTCTTATAACTTATATTAGCCCATAATTCTTGTCTATATTAGCCACGTGGCGTGGTACCTGTTTTCAGCAAGGCAGTCACATCTTGCATGCTCTGTGTCTGGCTTCCTGTATGTCTGAGTGATGACTGCAGACTGCGTCTTTCTTCTTCCCAGAATTTGCCTATCCTCATGTGTTGGAAGAAGCTGCTTGTTAGTTCCTGGCCATCCTCTGCTTGCTTGTTTCCTGACCACTCAGACTCCCAAAATAATCACACAGAAACTATATTAATTAAATCACTACTTGACCCATTAGCTCTAACTTTTTATTGGCTAACACTTATATCTTAATTTAACCCATTTCTAGTAATCTGTGTATCTCCATGAGGCTGTGGCTTACCAGATAAAATTCTGGCATCTGTCTCCAGCTGGGCTGCATGGCTTCTCTCACTCTACCTTCCTTTTCCCAGCATTCAGTTTAGTTTCCCTGCCTATCTAAGTTCTGCCCTATCAACAGGTCAATGCAGATTCTTTATGGCATTCACATCATACAGGGGGAACCCTACATCGCCTCTGCTCACTGTTTCTGAGACCCACAGGATGCCTTGCAGACTCTTCCATAAAGAAGGAACCCCAAAGGATGGTCTCACCTTTAGGAAAGTTTGGCAGTCATTTCTTTGTGGGTCCTGCATGTCCAGTTCATCAAGCAGTCCAGGCAA
>LOJH01039669.1:0-14786 GCA_001685095.1 Ellobius talpinus | reverse complement strand
GGAGGAGACAGCTCACAGACTCAGTCTCATTCTGAGATTCCTGGAGGCAGGATCACCATTTCGGACTGAGATAAAGGTAAGAGTTAGTGGCTGGCTGCTTTGCTCTCTGATCTTCAAGCAAGCTTTATTTATTAAAATACAAGTGAGATGTCACTACGCTGTCCACTCTTTCTACCCTGTGTGGTCTGGGGATCCGACTCAGGCCATCAAGCGTGGCCTCTATCGCACTGGACTCCCTTACCTTATATACTTACAATCACTCAGTTTCCACTCTATCTATGGGCACCTTGGGCCATCTTTGCTGATTTCTTCAGGCACCTGGTGCTTTGATCCATTTTGTCTTCTGCTATTTGGCCACCTTTCTTCCTGGATTTAAGTCAGGAAAGGGTGCTTGAGGTATCGCCAGGCTTCCAAAGTTCTGCATTTAAAAATTCTACCTTCTTTTCTTTTCCTGCTTAAAAGTTCCCATTTGGTTATCAGCTTGTTTCCTGGAAAGACTGCCAATGGCACTACACTCATGGGGAATGTGGCCTGTCACCTTGGTAGGCATCAATAGTGTCAAAAGTGCACACACGAGAGGCCTTCATCCTGTTTCTAAATGAGTACAGAGTTCAAAATGTCCATTAGGAGTTGAAAGCCATGGCAACACACCTACACACCATCAGGAAAGGCCATCTTATACCTCTGCACCCCCTGGGGGTGGCTATGTGCTGGTCACTCTTTCTAATTTGCCATGTGATGCCCTCCACCATGTCCTCATGCAGCGAAGAGGCCCTCATTAGATGCCAGCGATGCCAGAGTCATGCTTGTGGACTTCATCACCTCACAACTGTAAGCCAAATAAGCTTCTCCATAAATTACCTGGTATCAGTCAGTCAGTTTTCTCAATGGAAAATGGTCCCAGACCTGGCCTTAAGGGTTTCTTTTTGAGAGTAAGAAGAGATAGCACATGAATTATAATGTGTAGTTCCAATTGATGTCTAAATTCTAGAGATGTTACCAATGAAAACATCAAAACAGATGTTCACATATCATTCCTTGTCATTTTTATTGCCAGGAGCCCAGTTCAGACTGTTACAACCCCTAGACTATGCTGGATTTCTAACTGGACTTTTTGTCCCTAGTTTTTTGCCAGAATGATTACTCATACACATTACTATCAAAAAATTATTGTTTTTTAAAGACAAGGACTTACTATGTAACCCTGGCTGGCAGGGAATTTTCTACATAGACCAGGCTGACTTTCAGATCACAGAGATCCCCCGTCTCTGACACCCAAGGGCTACTATTAAATGTGTGTGTGTCATCACACCTGGCCAGATAATTCTTAAAATGCAAGCTGATCCTGGATTCACTCACAGAGCCCACACTCTGGCATTCGAATATCTTTATAATTTGGCTTCTCTTCCTTCTAGGCCAATTTCTCAGTCTCCTAAGCCTGTACTTAACATCTTTAGTGCCCGGTGTCTTTTCATCTGCAGGTCTTGATTCTAATTAGAATATGCTAATCTACTCATTATTTTCCCAGGCTGTACTTAAACATACTGTCTTCTTGGTAGGCTCCCAGATCCCTTTGCTGGCTGTCAATCTCACTTAGCACCTGCTCTTCTGCAGCCCTTCCCACAATCTGAGGCTCCCTCGTGAGGCATTTTGGCACCTTATTCTCCTCTGCTGTAATTCCTCATGCAGGTATACGCCCATGAGAGTAGAGTCTAACAACCTGATTTTAGAATGCTTAGCTACACATGTTAAATCCTTTTCCAAAAAGACCTCCTTAGGCTGAGTGTGACTCGGCAACATGAACAAATGCCTCAGAGAAGCGGGAAGTAACGTGTTTGCTCCCAACCCACCAGAGCCCCCACTACCTGCTCTTGCCTCGGGGCCCTTCTGTGGCCTCTCACCTGCCACCCACACAGTGGCAAACTTGGAGTTTTGAGCTGTCTCTCCACCTTTCCCTCCCATGGCTCTTTTTCTTCCTTAACCCTGGCAGTTTTTCAACTTTCCTTCTTGCTCAACTTCTCTCTGCTTCTTTTCTATCTGCCTTTCTCTCTGCTTGACCCTCCCCATCGACATCCAGTGCTATAAAAGATTGGGAGTTTGGGGTTGGGCTGAGGAGAAGCAGCAGAGAATTGGAACACATCTGACTGGAGGAAGACTCACGGAGCCAAGCCACGGTCCCTATGGCGTCCTCTTCCCACAGTGGTTCCAAGTCTCTGACTTCTGAGGATGCAGTCATCCCTCTGCCCTCCTCATTGGTTGTGAATGGCTTACAGGTATGTTGTAGCCCCAGTCTGTCCTGTGTGCACACTGCTGTTTGCACACTGAACTCTATAGGCTGCAAAGAACTCACTTTTTCCACAAATGGAACCAACTGCTGGGGGCCAGGAATTCTGCCTCCCCACATACCCCTGCTAGCCACTTCCTCTCCCTCTGGCTTCTCACCCCCTGAGGCCACTGTTCCACCAGATAACACATTGTAATATGCACCCACAGAGGTGCAATATTAATCCTCAACCTGTTTCTCTAAGAAGAGAGCATCTCTGGGGTCCAGTTTCTGGAGATCATAGCTGTTTTAGGTCTGATCATCATCCTTACCCTGCCCATGGCCTGTCCATCCCTGATGTCTCTCTATAGAGCTGGCCTGTTTCCTTTAGACTCACCAGAAACTTCTTCATTATTCCTCTGGTCTAGTTTAGCCTAAATCACTCTTGTGTTTAGAAGTCACTGCCTTCAGCACAGAGATGATGTCCATGGGCAGGCTCAGGTGTACAGCCAGGGCTTGTCCATCATAATCCCAGGGTCTCTGTGATCTCAGCACTCTCAGACCGCCAAGTTCTCTTCTAGGTCTGAGAGGACGCTTCTTAGAGCATTTGAAATGAACATGAGGGCTGGTGAGTGGGCTCAGTGGGCAGTGGGCTTGCTGTGCAACCAAACACCTGAGCTTCGATCCCCAGAACCCACACTGAAGCCTGATGAGTTACACAAGTGTGTGTAATCTCGGTGTGCCAACACAGAATGGGAAGCAGAGACAGGAGATTCTCCAGGAGTCTGAGGGACCGGGTAGCCTGACGGATGAAGTGGCAAAGAGATCCTTTCTCCAACAAGGTGGAAGGCAGATCAGCACTCAAAGGTGCCCTCTTGACCTCCACATGTGTGCCGTGGGATTCAAATTCATGAGAAGTAATCTGGGTTGAATTTAGTTTTCTTGTGAATATAAAATGTCTAGAGGTCTCGCTTTCTGGGATGACCTCAGTGTACAATTTCAGTAATGCTCAAGGCCCTGGGGACAACCAGCTAGAGTGATGGCAACCTTCCAAACCTGGTTGGTCAACGCTAGCCTCTCCCCATATGGATGAATCTCACAAACAAAATGCTGTATGGAGATTCCTGCCCTATCCTAAACATGATAGGATTAATCCTTTACTTACTTATTTATCTAAACATTTTAAATGCCAAGAAAAGACATCGTTCATACCAGGTGTAAGGGTAGCGGTTATCTTGGAGAGATATTAACTGACATAGAAGGGCACCAAAGGACATGCGCTACTGGTAATCTGCCTTGAACATTATATGTTTACTCTGTGGAATTTTACAAGGCTCTTATGTACTTTTCTGTATGTGCATGTTAGATTTAAGAACAAGTTTTTTAAGGCAATTTATTGAGAGTCTGGCTGCTGTGCTTGGGGAAGGATTGAGGAAAGAGCATCATGGTAAGACAGAAGTAGTGGCCAGAGATGGTGCTTAGTGACAGAGTGCTTGCCTGGCATGTACGAGGACCTGGGGTTGACCTACCCACTGGAAAGAGCAGAAACAAAAGCATTCTCCGCAACCAAGTCAAAACAGCAGCAACTACAACAACAATAAAAGCCCTTGCATTACTAGTGGCAATTACTCTAATAACTGAAGGCACAAGTACCCCCAACCCTAAACAAATGACTGCCAAGGATGTAGACTTAGAATCTGGAATTCAAGGAAAGTACTTGAAGAACTTCAGATGCTCTAGGTATTACACTGGACATTTCTCAAGCCCTTGAACAATGTATTCTGAATCTTTAAGAAAAAGATGAGTAGGACACCTCCACTGGGAAGACTATAGAGAGGAAAGGTTTTCTTCTACTGTTCTGGCACAGGGAGCCGTTCCACAGCCTGGCCTGATGAGTGGATGCTTCAAACCTGGTTTTTCAGTCTTTGGGGTAGGTGAGGATGCTCAAGGCAGCCAAGGATTCAGCTCTTGGTACAGGGATGTGTCTAGTGGAAGAAGACTGCTTAGCAGAGGGTCCTGCCATAGCTTTCTAGGTAGATGTTTCTGTTGCTTGGTCTAGATGCATCCTCAGCATCTGCTTGATGTTCAGTCCTCATCTACATATACCTGATTGCACTTGACACCTCCCTAAATCCCTTCCCAGAGGAAGTTTTGCTAGTTATATGCAATGACCTTGCTCAGGACAAAAATATATACCTCATCAAAAGAGATTTCAGATTATTCTTGCAATTCTGCACCCAAATTTTTCCACACTGTTTCCATGTTCACTAACAAGAGATTGCTTGGAGTTAACTATACTCCTGTCTTAAAGTTACAGTGTTCATGCAGGGTGACTAATCAACCACACTTCTTTATCACCTTTAAAAAACGTCTTTCTGAGATCAGTCAATTAACGAAAAAGGGAGGAAGAGGGAGCAGTTCATGGGGAGTTCATCTCCTAGCTTGGGGTATTTGGGAAGGGCAGAAATGAGATGAGGTAGCAACACAGAGAGTCTTGGGAAGGTAGGGACCCTCATGAAATCATAGGATTCATATCAGGCAGGGAAAGGAGGGCATCAAGAAATAGGGAAGGGCTGAGAGCATTGTGTCAGAAAGCCATAGGTGAATTTTGCTATTTTCCATTAGGCTGTTCTTTTGTGTGTGTATATTTTGGTTTTCGATGTGGATAATTGGGAGCCTCTGGCCTCTTATGGTTCCGGGAATAATTACATGTGATTTATCGTGTTATTGCAGCGCCCAGTTTATGAGACCGACACCATCAGGAGAAGCAGTGTGGGTTCAGGATTCACCCTGCCAGGCTAATCTTCATAAAGCAACGGGAGCTCACTCAGGACCAATCAGGGCAGAATGGACTCATTTCCTTTGTCTGGGGTACCAGGTTGGTGGGCTGTGGCAGGGCAGAGACTGTGAGCCCAGGACAGCTGGGCGGACTTGTAATGGGTGGAGCAAATCCCGTGCAAACGCGGCTGATGAACGAGTCCGTGTCAACGTGAAGGGAGGCCCCTAGGTAGTTGCTGCAGGTCGCAGTCAACATTTTTATTAATGGCCTGGATGGGTTCACAGAACATGCTGATCGAATTTGCTGAAAGGGTTAGTGGCTATGTTGGATGACAAGACCAGGTTTTAGAAAGATCTCAGCAGACTGAAGTGATGCCCTAGATATTACAAGATGGGATTTAGGAAGGATAAATGTGAGATCTTGCTCTTAGCCCTTCAGCACCAGCTGCATGTGTATGTGTAGAGGCTGGAATCGCGTGAATGCAGCTGAGGGGAGTGCTTTTCTACAGAAGTGTGATACACTACTGTGAGCCAGGGCTCTCTTGGCTCATCCCGGCATGGCACCCAGAGAGCGGTGCAATCAAGAGGCGCATGCTCCCAGCAGCAGGCAGACCATGAAGGGTCTGAAGCCATTCGGTAGTAAGTATCCTGAAGGATTCTTACCTGGAGCCCAGAGGTCTGGCGGCCACACCACCATTTTTCGTTCTTTACAGGCTGGTAAAGGAGAAGGCGAATTGGATGTGTCTAGTGGTCTCAAACTCAAATCTGTGCATGGGAGGGAGCTGCAGCTCCCACCTACATTAAAAAATTCAGGCAACTTTCCCAACAGCCAGGGAATCAGGAATGCACGATGGTGAGAACAGAGACTTAGGAACTAGGCATTGTTTAGGATCTCAAAAACGCCACTTGATAACGGCACTTTAGATAAATTTTCCCTGTCGTGTGCCCTAAGATGGAAATATGAAGACACCTAGCATAGCAGACTCGACAGCTGGTGGCTATTTTTATAATAGTTTTTGCTATTGTTGCTTAAGAGTTGAATGAATGAACAAATAGAAGCTTGACCTATGGACCAGATATAAAATAATCTATAATCTTAAAAGTTTTTTTAATTAACACTAAGTTGTAAGCAAGGTCCAAGTTAATAATCTTCCATATATCCTTATGAGCACAATTTAATATGACATAGAGATATTATGTGATGGTTCTATAATAAATAATCAGAGAA
Organism: Ellobius talpinus; assembly: GCA_001685095.1. Lineage (NCBI taxonomy): Eukaryota > Metazoa > Chordata > Mammalia > Rodentia > Cricetidae > Ellobius > Ellobius talpinus. The sequence goes on along the minus strand of LOJH01039669.1, from coordinate 8,517 downwards.
CATTTCAAGATATCGACATGAGAAAATTATATTATTAATATCACAGGAACATTGAGCAGGAAGCAATTAATTCTAACTGGGAGATTAAGAAAGGCTTCTTGGAGAAAGTGGCATTTGAGCTGGGCTTTAAAGGACAAGTGAGACTTTGATTGATTGGAGCCAGGTGGGGGCAAGGCCTTCCAGGCTGGGGAATGGCTTAAACAAAGGCGCAGAAGTAATTAGTAGAGATAATGGGCCATCTTCCCAGGGCTAATGATGCCCTTTTCCTACAGACGCCTTCATCATTGTCATCCCGGATGATCATACATTAATAAGAAATAGCAGAAGACACTTTGCTTCTGGTGAGCTGTTGCCACTGTACACATGTTGAGGTTATTTGGGGGTTTATTATTCAAGCTGATAGAATACCTAGAACATGGATTTGCAGATTCTGAATGTTAAGGCAGGTGACCCCATGACTCAGAGGGAACATCAGTATGGGAAGTCTGGAGGTCTCTGGTCACATGGAAGCCGGCTTTCCCAACCTCCCGGGAGTAGCTATGTAGGGTCTGTGAAGGCTGTTTATGGATGGATTAAGCCTACTGGCTACAAAGCAGCCTGAGAATGGGAGTCCACTTACATTCAGACCTGGAGGATCCCTAGTGGTGTCTTCATTCAGTCCTTGCGCATCAGATAAGCACAGGGAGGGTGAGAGACTGGGGGTCAACAGTCATCCACCTGGGAAGCGAAACCCAAGAATAAATGAGAAGGGACACCTCTCCACTGGGCTGTCCAGCTTCATCTCCATCTCAGCTCAGACAGGACAGGGTGTGGCACTGACCACAACTGGCCTATTGGTGACTGTGCTGGCTAGTTTTATGCCAACTTGACACAAGTCAGAGTCATCTGAGAAGAGGAACCTCAGTTGAGAAAATGTCCCACCAGATTGGCCTATGGGCAGACCTGTGGAGCATTTTCTTGATTAATAATGTGGGAGGGGCCAGATTGTTGTGGCCTGTGCCCTCCGTGGCTGGTGGTCCTAGGTGTTATAAAAATGCAGGCTGAACAAGCTAGTAAGCAGCAAACCTCAGGGTCTCTGCTTCTGTTCCCACCCTGAGTCCCTACCATGGCTTCCCCCCGGTGATGAACTTACGAGCTGTAAGGTGAAATGAACCCTTTTCCCGAGTTTCTTTTCCTTCATAGTGTTTTACCACAGCAACGGAACCAAACTAGGACACTGGCCAAAATGGAAGGTTAGAGATGGTTCCAGAATTTATATACTGATAGCATTTAGAAGAATTAGGTAAGGGTGCTATGATCTGAATGTTTGTGTCCCCCGTTCACCTGTTGAAACCTAGTAACCAATATGATGATTATGATTATTATTATTAGAACACTGTAAGAGGGAGCACTCATGAGTGGCATTAATACTCATCGGCTTCTAGAGAAATCCCACCCTGTGAAGACACAGGCTCCATCTATTAACCCTGAAGCAGCCTTCCTTCCACAGAATGGCTGTACTCTGGCTTGATCTTAGAATTTCAAAACTCTGAGACTAGGAGAGACACGTTTTCTGTTTCTAAGCTGTCCTGACTAAGGCCTTTTGTTATTCGACTGAAAATGGTTGAAGACAGAGAGGATGCTAGCGAGCTTGTCTTAAAGCTGTTTTTGTCTATCAAGCATCCTTTTGATTAGGTTGCATAGCGCGGGTTAATAAACATAACAATCCTTTAGACAAAAAAATCCACGTTCTGTAGGCTTTAGAGAATGTCACTTGTCCGTGTGGGTAGGGAAGGTGCTGATGGAGATGAAAAGGAACGATCTGTGAGTCATTCGTCATTGGCAGCATCGTATATAACTTGGGCAGGTGCATTGATGGTAAGGATTCTTCCTGGATCTTACGGTCTCAGCCTGACATGTCATTCAGACCCAGGAAGTCAGTGTCCTTGCTGAAGACAATGTTAAGTCCTTGTGAGACCTGGGGGACTGCAAAGGAACACAATAGGAAGCCCAATTCTAGACGAACTGGAACTGAAGGAGGTTTGGAGACCAGGGAACAGCCCCACAGTATCTCCTTAAGTCAGCATTGGTTCCACCACCTCATCCAGCATTTATCAAGCACTTGGTATTATTTATTGTCACTATTGCTAGGCGCACAACACATACATGGTTTAAGATCCTGAGCTTGGGGAGCTGCAGTTCATTGGAGAAAATGATCCAAACTCAGTGCCAAATGGGGGTGCATCAGGGCAAGAGGATAAGATTGCTTTAATTAAGAGTTTGTCTGGTGTTTATCCAGTGCTTGCACATGCAAGGCCATAGGTCCAATCCCCAATGCCCTCCCAATAATAGCCACCATATTTCTTGAACACTGTCTGCATTTCCAGACCACCACTGAACCCTTTGTATATCTTACCTTACTCTTTATAATAATCCTGACTAACTGGTTTTATTGAACACTTGTGTGACTTGTCTGAGGTTGAGTGGCCAGGCTGCGAAACATTTACAACTACATTCCCAAGTTTCCCAGAGTGGGCCTGAGAAATGGGGCAGAGCCATCGTGGAGAGGAAATGGATAAGGAGGGGGCTGACATTCAGGATGCCGAGTTGAGAGCTGACCTGTCCCTTCAGGATGATTGATGTCAGCTCCCATATGTTGCTCATAGAACTTAACTCTCAGTAAGTTAATTATAGTAAAGATGGTAAGATCATGGGCATTGTAGCATTTTGAGAGTGCAAGAGGAAGGTGGCTCATGTTAGTGAGACGATACAAGAGAAACAAGAATTTGAAACTCATGCTTTTTGTCGAGGGTTGAACTTGACTATAGATCAGATTCCTGCAGCAGCTGGGGAGCATTTGGTAGTGAGGCAGTTGGGATGGGTGTCACTGTGCTTCTTAGCCTAGTCAAGTCAGCACCATTCAACCCAAGGAGGAGGCACTGCTAAGAATTCTCTTGCCTTGGCTTTGACACTATGGGGAGTGACGTTAGCCAAAGGGTTGCAATTGTATGGGTCACCCTGACTGAATTTCAATGTCAAATAAGTAATTAGTCATGACTCGCTCATGAGTGTCTTTTAGTTGAGATGTTTATTAGAAGACACGGTCCTCACCTCCAGAAGCTGGCGTCTGAGCTGGTGAGAAGGTGGGGATAAGGGAGTGGGAATTAACCAGTCTTTGTGCCTTGGCTGAAGGACCTAAGAACTGAGACAAAAGGAGCCCCAGCATTAAACTAAAAAGAGCAAAGTAGTAATCGAGCAGCTTGACTTGTTTCTCAGCTTTACCATCTGTCTGTTTCTATTTCGGGAGGATTTTTTTCCCCTCTTCATTCCCATCACTTGATGGCTCTGACCGTTTTCCAGGCCTCTCAGCTCAGTGACACTCAAGTGTGTCACAAGATCTGTGGTTCTGAGGCAACAGCAGCACACACGACCAAGGGCCAAAATGTTCCAGGCATCTTGGCAAAGAAATGTCAGCCCATGACTGATGGGGACAGAGCATTGCTGGCAGATGGGTTGTCAGCCCTTCGTGATCACTGACAGAGAAAGTGTGTCTACAGTGACCATGCTGTTTCCAGAAATCCTGATGTCTAATGATCAGGGACATTGTATGAGGAGTTTGTTTTCTTTTAATATTACTTCATTCTTCAAAAAGTTCTGTGTATAATTAAATATAGCTTAATTATCTTGCCTCTGAAAAGAGTGTCACATACGCTAACGTATCTAAAAAAAAAACAATCCATGTATCCATGGCAAGAACCAGAGAAGCTATTGATTCCAGTATTTGGTTCTAAAACATATGGTCTTAGGACAGCTAGGAAATCAGTCTGGTGCATCTGTCGGAGGCAACAGTTTGTTGGTAATTCACTTCACCAGGCTAGAAAACAGAAATGTGATCTAGGAGTTTGCTTGTCTTAGATTGGTTTATGTCGCTATGATAAAAGACTCTGACCAAAAGGAACTTGGGGAGGGAAGGGTTTGTGTGGTTTACAGGTGATATAGCCCATCACCAATGAAAGCCATGGCAGGAACCTGGAAGCAGGAACTGGAGCAGAAACCGTGGAGGAGGGCTGCTTACTGGCTTGCCTACCATGGCTTGCTCAGCTTGCCTGTTGTTTTTTTTTTTATGGATACTTTTATTTTTTTCTGTGAAAGTGTTTTTGTTTTTTCCTTATTTTCTTTCTTTTTTAATCAAAAAATATAACAAAATAAAATATAATACGATAAAACAAAAAAACATCACATTGAAGTTGGACAAAGCAAACCAACAGAAAAGAACTTCAAGAGAAGTCACAAGAACCAGAGACCCACTTGTTCACACATGCAGGAGTCCCACAAAAGTACTAAGCTAAAATCTGTAATATATACACAGAGAATCTGGAGCAGAACAATGGGGGCCCTGTGCTTGCTGCTTCAGTCTCTCTGAGGTCAAAAGAGTTTTGCTCAGTTGATTTAGAGGGCCTTATTCTCCTGGATCCTTCATCCCCTCTGGCTCCCACACTCCTACTGCCTGCTCTTCTTTGGGGTTCCCTGAGCTCTGAGGGGAGGGATTGGATGGAGACATCTCACTTAGAGATGTGTGTTCCAAGATATCTCTCTACCCCCCCCCCACATAATGCCTGGCTGTGGGTTTCTTCACTGTTCCCATCTGCTGCCGGAAGAAGCCTCTCTGATTATGACTGGATAAGGCACTGATCTATGAGTATAGCAGAATATCGTTAGAGGTCATTTTATTGTTCCTTTAAAAAAAAACAACAGTAATATTTGGTTTTGCACCAGGTCTCTGGGCTGTCTAGTTTCTGGTTCTTGGTCACCCAAGCAGTATTGGGTATGGGTTCCTTCTCATGGAGCGGGCCTTAAGTCAAATTAGACATTGCTTGGCTGCTCCTACAAGCTTTGTGCTACCATTGTCTCAGCATATTTTGCAGGCAGGACAGATTGTGGGTCAAAGATGTTATGGCTGTGTCAGTATTTACATTTCTCTTTTGGTAGCCTGCAGAGTACCTTCCTGAAACCCCTGAAACCAAAGACACTAGAATGTACAGGTGAAGATTCGATGTAGGCACCAGCTTTACCTCTCCATGTTCAGTGAGCTGTATGGGTGTTGTCTTCAGCAATGGGGCCTTGTTGTTAGTTTGTGGAGGGCGACTATTGTCTTGCCAACAACCTGGGTTGTTTGGGGATTTCCATGGGACCCCTTTGGCCAACAACTCAATTGGATGTAACACAGTCCAGCACTGGAGACTTCATTTGGTGACAAGAGATGGCTGGTTGGAGTTCTGTCTCCTTCGTTATCTGGAGACTCATTAGCATTGCTTTCATATGTTTTAGGAAGTTTCCACTATTCTGGGTTTCCCTACTTCCCTTCAGGTACCCCTCAATCTTAGCTGTCTCTCCCCATGTCTCCTCTCTCAACCTCATCTCTCCTGCCGCTGCTATATCTTCCCATTCCCATACTCATTCTACCCCAGCCCCAGCCCACCCATAAAATCTCTTATATTTCCCATCCTAGGAATATCTATGTGCTTCCCCCTGGTTCCTTCTTCTATGCCTAACCTCTCTGTGTCTACAGATTGTAACTTGGCTTTCATTTATTTAATGGCTAATATTCACATAGAAGCAAATACATACTACGTTTGTCTTTCTGGGTCTGAGTCACCTTACTTAAGATACTTTTTTTTCTAGTTTTATCCATTTGCGTGAAAATTTCATGATGTCATTTTTTCAGTAACAGCTGACTAATACTCCACTGTGTAAATGCACATTTTTTTCATTCATTCTTCAGTTGCAGGGCATCTAGGTTGTTTCCAATTTCTGACTATTATGAATAGAACAGCAATGAATATGGCTGAGCAAGTGTCCTTGTGGTAGGATAAAGCATTCTTTGGGTATATGCCCAAGAGTGGTATCTGAGGGTTTTTATTACTGTGAAGAGACACCATGACCCTGGCAACTCTCATAAAGGAAAAACATTTAATTGGGGGTGGCTTATGTTTCAGAGGGTTAGTCCATCATGGTGGGAGATGGGGTGAGCTCTTAGCCCTACATCTTGACTTGCAGGCAACAGGAAGTGATCTGAAAAACTGGGCGTGGCTTGAGCATATATGAGACCTCAAAGCCTGCTTCTACAGTGACACACTTCCTCCAAAAAGACCACACCTACTCCAACCAGGCCACACCTTCTAACAGTGCCACTTCCTTTGTGGGACCTTTTCTTTCAGACCACTACAGATAATATAGATGGATCTTGAGGTAGATCAATTCCCATCCTTATGTGGAACCACCACACTGATTTCCACATTGGCACTATAAGGCTGCTCTCCCACCAACAATGGAGCAGTGTTCCCCCTGCTCCACGTCCTCGACAACATAAACTGTCACTTGTGTTATTGATCTTAGCCACTCTGACAGGGATAAGATAGAATCTCAAAGTAGTTTTGATTTGTGTTTTCATGATGGCTAAGGGTGCTGAACATTTCTTTAAGGGTTTCTCAGCCATTTGAGTTTCATCTAGTGAGAATTTTTTTTTAGATCTGTTCTCCATTTTTAAATTGGGTTATTTGCTTTTTTGACATCTAGTTTCTTGAGTTCATTATATATTTTGGATATTAACTATCAGATGCAGGGTTGGAGAAGATCTTTCCCCATTCTGTAGGCTGATACCTTGTCCTATTGATGGTGTCCTTTCCTACAGAAGTTTTTCAGTTTCATGGGTTCCCGGGTACTCAGGGTTGATCTTTGTGCCTGTGCTATTGATGTTCTGTTCAGGAAGTCTTCTCCAGTGCCAATGAGTTCAAGGCTAGTCCCCACTTTTTCTTCTATCAGGCTCCGTGTGTCTGGTTTTATGTTGAGGTCTTTGATCCATTTGGAATTGAGTTTTGTGCAGGAGATAGGTATGGATCTGTTTGCATTCTTCCACACGCAAACATCTAGCTTGATCAGCATCATTTGCTGAGGATGCTTTCTTTTTTTCCAGTGTGTATTTCTGGCTTATTTATCAAAAATTGGGTGTCTGTAGGTGCTAGGATTTATATCTGGGTCTTCAATCCTATTCTTTTGATCAGCATGTCTGTTTTTATGCCCCTACCTTGCTGTTTTTATTACTTTAGTTCTCTAGGACAACTTGAAATCAGGAATTGAATGCTGAGACCTCCAGCAGTTCTTTTATTGTTGAGGATTTAGCTATCCGTTTTGTGTGTGTATGTGTGTGTGTGTGTGTCCATATGGAGCTTAGAAATGTCCTTTCAAGATCTATGAGGAACTGTGTTGGAATTTTAATGTGGCTTGTGTTCAATCTGTAGATTTCTTTTGGTAGAATGGTCATTTTTACTATGCTAATCCTACCAATTCATGAGGATAGGAGATCTGTCCATCTTCTGATATTTTCTTCTATTTCTTTCTTCAAAGCCTTGAGGTTTTTAATCATAAAAATCTTTTACTTGCTTGGTTAATGTTCCCCCAAGATAGTTTATATTACTTGAGGCTGTTGTGAAAGGTCTTATTTTTGATTTCCTTCTCCGTCCATTTGCCATTTGTATATAAGAGGGCTACTAGTTTTCGTGAGTTAATTTTGTATTCAACTACTACTTTGCTGAAGTGTTTATCAGCTGTAGGAGATCCCTGGAAGAATTTTTAGGGTCACTTATGTATACTATCATATCATCTATAAATAAAGATAATTTGACTTTCTTTCCAATTTGTATCCTGTTGATCTCTTTCAATTGTCTTATTGTTCTAGCTAACACTTCAAGTACTGTATTGTATAGATATGGAGAAAGTAGACAATCTTGTTTTGTTCATGATTTTAGTGGAATTGCAACTTAAATGGAGAGAAACTCAGTGTTTGCTTTCTCTCTTTCTCTCCCTCCCTCCCTCCCTCCCTCCTTCCTTCCTTTTTTTATACAACACAAGATCAAGTACCGGGGTGGCTCTGCCCATAGTAGGTTGGGTCCTCCTATAGCAATCATTAATCAAAAAACAAAAACAAAACAACATCACCAGCAAAACCACCTCACAGACTTGCTTACAGGCCAATCTGATGAAGGCATTTTCTCATTTGAGGTTTCCACTTGAAGCCAAGGGCTTCTATTAGGTTGACAAAAACATTAAACAGCACAGTCATGGTAACACCCCAGATGAATTAGGCCTGTGGAGTTAGGGCTGCTGAGAGAAGTTCAAAAGGGAACTGAGTTCCATGGAGCTTCTCCCTTGTGCCTGCCTCTGACCAAGGGCCATGCCTGTCTCCTTTTGATCCTCACACCAACTCTGAGGTGGGCATTAACCAATTACAGATTCAGACACTGAGACCCACTGTTGGAGATCCTGGGAAAGATAAACTAGTGAGTTCTTTAGATATTTACACAAGGCACACCTCTATTTATTTATTTATTTATTTATTAAAAATTTCCACCTCCTCCCCCCTCCCCCTCCCCCTCTCTTCCAGTCCTGCAAGCAGTCAGGGTTCCATGCCCTGTGGGAAGTCCAAGATCCTCCCCCCTCCATCCAGGTCTAGGAAGGCGAGCATCCAAACAGACTAGGCTC
>LOJH01039668.1:1892-14786 GCA_001685095.1 Ellobius talpinus | reverse complement strand
TACTAGGGGTTATAGGTCTATTTAAATTGTTTATCTGATCTTGATTTAACTTTGTCAGATAGTATATATCAAGAAATGTATCCATTTATTTCAGGGTTTTCAGTTTGGTAAAGCACCAAATTTTTATGTATGCCTTTATGGTTCTATGGATTTCCTCAGTATCTGCTGTGATATGACTGTTTTCATGTCTAATTTTAGGAATTTGGAAATTCTTACTCCATCTTTTAGTTAATTTGGCTGATGATTTACCAATCTTATTGATTTCTCAAAAACCTGTTTCATTGATTCTTTGTATTTTTTGCTTCTATTGTATTGATTTCAGCCCTTAGCTATTGTTTCTTGCTGTCTACTCTTTTTGGCTGTTATTTCTTACTTTTGTTCCAGAGCTTTCATGCTGTTAAGTTGATAATATGAGATTCCTCAATTTCTTTTCATGTAGGCACTCAGAGCTATGAACTTGTTGCTTATAACTGTCTTCATTGTGTCCCATAGGTTTAGGTACGTTGTGCCCTTCCCTGATTCTTCTGATTAGTTTCAGTTTGAAGTCTATTTTGTCAGATATTAAAATAACTACCACAGCTTGCTTATTAGGTCCATTTGCTTGGAATATCTTTTGCTATCCTTTTACCCTGAAGTGATGTCTATCCTTGGTGGGGAGGTGTGTTTCTTGGATGCAGCAGAAGAAAGAATCCTGTTTTCTAATCCAGTCTGTGTCTTTTTATTTCAGAATTGAGACCATTAATGTTGAAAATTATCTGAGATCAGTATTTATTGATGCATGTTATTCTGTTGTTATAGTTTAGGTCCCCCCCCATTTTGATTTACCGGTCTGGAATTATTTATTCTTTGCTCTTTCTTAGGTATGGTTGCTGTCTTCAGACTGAAGATTTTTTTCTGGTGCTTTCTGAAGAGCTTGATTAGTAGACAGATACTATTTAATTTTAATTTTATTGTGGAATATTTTCTTTCTCTGTCTATTGTGATGATAGCATTGCTAGATACAGTAATCTGGGCTGGCATCTGTGGTCTCTGTATAGCATCTATACAGGCCCTTTTGGCTTTTAGAGTCTTCATTGAGAAATCAGATTTTATTTTAATGGTCTGCCTTTATATGTTAGTTGATCTTTTTTCTTTGCAGCTTTTAATATTTTTCTTTGGTCTATATCTTTAGCAATTATCATGTGTGGTGGGGACTTTCTGTTCTGGTCCTGTCTATTTGATGTTCCACAGACTTCTCATGTCTTGATAGGTACCCCCTTCTTTGGATTGGGGAAATCTTCCTCTGTGATTTTGCTGAAAATCTTTTGTGTGTCTTTGGCCTGGGTTTCCTGTCCTCCTAACCCTCCTACTTATAGATTTTTGTTTTTTCATAGCTCCCAGATATCCTGAAGGTTCTGTACCTGAATATTTTTAGGTTTAAGATTTTATTTTATCCATTTCACCCACCTCGTCTTCATTGCCTGGGTTTCTCTCCTCCGTGTTTTAGTGGGTCTTACTTCTGAGGTTTGTGTGTGGCTTTCTCAAATTTTCATATCCTATTTTATCTCAGTTGGGATTTTCTTTAGTGATTCTGTTTCTTCCTTCATGTCTCCAACTGTTTTCATTACTTCATTGCATTGTTCATTTGTGTTTTCACAGACTTCATTGGGGTTTACTTGTGTCATTTTATAGTTTTTGAACATATTCATAATTGTTTATGAATGCTCCCCACAGGTGCAGGGGATTCCTGCTCTGCAGGAATTCTCCCTAGAAGCACATATCAGGAAGAAAATGGAGAAGTGTTTGCCAAAAATTAGTAGACCTGAGATGTTATCGTTTCCTTCCCTAAGGTGTTTGGTTCGGGAATGCTTGAGTTGCATTTGGTGTTGGTTTCTGGTTTATGTTTAACTACTGGGTGTGCTCAGCAAAAGCTTTCTTGCTATCCAGTTCACCCCCCCCAAAAAATCTGGTAATTTAAAAATATTGACACTATTTTGGAACCATGAAACCCAAAATGATAGAGATTTGTATAATTCAAGCAACTATTACAATAACTATTTCATTATGATTTTTGAAAATTATCATCCAGAAATATAATGCAATAGCGATGACCTTGTGGGATGCTTATATTAACCAAAGTCAGTAAAACTTTGAATTGTCCTTAGTGTCAATTGTTGTGGAATATTAGTTTAAGATGTGTTACAATCATTTTTTGCTGTGGAATATTTGTTTAATTATACAAAGATGTGTTACATTCTTTAACTCTATATGTTGCATTTGTTTAACTCTGTAAAACTGTGTTACTTTGCCCATCTAAAACACTTGACTGGTCTAATATAGAGCTGAGCAGCCAATAGCTAGGCAGGAGAACAGGATAGTCAGGACTGCTAGGCAGAGAGAATAAATAGGAGGAAAAATATGGGCTTAAGAAAGAAGGGAGAGGAGGGAGAAAAGGAGGAGAGGAGGATTCCAGATGCCAGCCACCCCAACACAGCCAGACATGGAATAAGAAAGAAAGAAAAGATATACAGAAATAGAAAAAGATAAAAGCCCAGAGGCAAAGGGTAGACAAGATAATTTAAGAAAAACTGGCTAGAAACAAGCCAAGTTAAGGCCAGGAATTCATAAGTAAGAATAAGCCTCTTTGTATTTATTTGGGAACTGAGTGGCAGGCCCCCAAAGATCAAAGAGCATAATACAACCAACTATCATCAATTTTGTTGATATAAAAGGACTCATTTTTTCAAAAAACCTCTAAACAGCTAGTTTAAAATTGGGAGTTGAATAGTACTTCTTGGTGTCATAGCAGCCGGAGCTTGTTCAGGTGGATCTTGGGTTCTCATGCTGTCTGTTGAGCATGGCGGCTTGGCAGCTCAAACAAGGTGCAGATTTCTAATCTAGATAACACTTTTCTTTCCAATGGTGCATGCTTTTGTAAGGGAGGAAAGTTGCAATCGTCTCACAGGTTGATCCCTAGCCTGGGATACAGCTGCCCCAGCGAGGTCACTAGAAGTCAATATGCTGAGGGAAAAAAATCAACTATGGCACAGGAAAGATGCCAGTCACAAACTGATGCAAATCACCTGAAGAGAAATTTGTTTGTTGTCACACTCATTCATTCATTCATTCATTCATTCATTCACACATTCATCCTTTCCTTTACTTCTTTGTTCTTGCACTGTTTACTGATATCCAATGTATGTCAGCTATAGACTATGAGCTTCAAGCACATTTCTGAAAGGCAAGAAGAAGACAAAGAAAGGAGAAGGAGGAGGGGGAGGAGTAGGAGGGAGGAAGAATAGCAACCCAAGCCATGACACATGAAGCTTAGGGGCAGTTACTGAACAGCAGGGACTAGGCCAGGTAGGTAGATATTCCACCAGGTCCGTCCTTGGTCTCACCAACCCCTGTATGTTCCTTGAAGTAAATACCATTGTTTATTCCCACTTTTCAGATGAGAAACTTGATGTCCACTCAGGGTGAATAATTAAAAAGCTGGTATGTGGCAGGCTTTGTTCTGCTGATAAACTTAAGAGGTGCCATTATATTATGGTAAAGACCATGGTTTCTACAATGGCCAGAGCTCAATTGGATGAGTTAGCATGTGTGATAGTCTCAGGGTTATACTTGGCTCATAGCATGACCCCTAAGAGCACTTTATTCTTTCAAAGTCTTTGCCTACAATTCTCACCTTGCTGCCCTTATCAAGTAGAATCGAATCCAGACCCGTGGGCAATGCATTCCGACAGTGTATTTGGGCTCATATGAGATGAGCAGATTGCTAAGGGGGCACACTGGTGAATCCCAAACCCAGACACGGAGGAAGTAGGAGACTTAGTCAGGAAGACTGAGAGAAAGAGGAGGAGGGAGAAGGAGGAAGAGGAGGGGTGGTGGGGGATGTATGTTCAGGCGAGGCTAATTGTTTCTTAGAAACCTAAGCTAAAAATATTTAATCCAGGAAAATATCTCAAGTATTAACTAATGTTTCCTTGACTCCTGAAGCAGGAAGCAGTAAACTCGATAATACAGTAGAAATAACATTTGCAAATGTGTGCTCATTGAATTTGGAATGAATTTAAAACATCAAGAATTTTTAAGAGGAGTTTTGCTGCAGATGCATGATTTGACGTCATTACTCTGTGTGGCTACCCCTTTGATGCTTCAGACGCATGATTTGACGTCGTCGTTACTCTGTGTGGCTACCCCTTTGATGCGGCAGACGCATGATTTGACGTCGTTACTCTGTGTGGCTACCCCTTTGATGCGGCAGACGCATGATTTGACGTCGTTACTCTGTGTGGCTACCCCTTTGATGCGGCAGACGCATGATTTGACGTCGTTACTCTGTGTGGCTACCCCTTTGATGCTGCAGATGCATGATCTGACGTCGTTACTCTGTGTGGCTACCCTTCTGAGTGCTCAGAAACACAGCATCCTCCTGTAGCCTTCAGTCCTTTTCTCGTACTCCTGACCTCTGTGTTCTGCCCGCCTGGCCCCCAGAGGTGGAATTCAGACCTGGACTAAATGTCTACTTTAAAGCTCTTTGTGTTCTCAGTGTCTAGCTGCCTTGGTGCTGGCTCTCTGGGGAGACGGGGCTGCTGAAGAAGGGAAAGGAGAGAGGAGGTACACTCTAGATTTTCCCCAGCACATTCTACATTCTGAAAGTCTTACTCGGCAGCAGTTTGTACACCTCATGCTACAGCCTGCTTGAGAAATGTCTCCAACTTCAGAGTGACCTGTGTCCATCCAAGACGATGTTAACAATGCAAACACAACCTCAAGGCCTTGCAAACTCCAGCCTGGTCCTAGAAACACAGCCCCAGGTTTGCGGCGCCCATGGCTCCCCTCTTAGCAAGACGGGTCACCTGCCAGGGTGACCCAGAGTCACAGAGAATGAGAAATAAGTTGCTGTAAGGAAGATGTGTTTCCAGTCTTCTCCCTTGAAGCAGCAGAAGAAAGCCATAGGTACTGGATGTTCGTAATAAAATCTCAAACTTACAGATACATTCCAACTTAAATTTTATGATACTTTTTTCCTGCAAAAGATAAAAAAATATTTTTTTGTCTTTAAAACCACCTCAAGGACAAGTGTCTCTGGTGAGTACTGGCTAATTTTAAGCTTTCTTTACTGATTCCAGTGGGCTTCTGCTTTGCTATTGGGGGTAATGTAAAAGGCAGAAGCAGCTGTTTGGGTTAAGGCTTCACCCCAGCACCTGGCATCCATATTTCCAAAGAGTCTGCAATGTTCAGGTGGAAGTTCCATCCCAAGCCCTCTGCCCTGGGAGTTGCCTCAGTCCAGACTCCACCCCCGAGAAAGCCCGCCAAAAGATGACTCCTTCCCAGAGATAGTTAAGAACACTCCCAGAGGATATTTAAACTGCCTCCAAAGAACAAACACATGGTTTTCTGGTCTTCTTTCCCCATCTCCTCTCTGGGGGCCTGGAAAGCCATCTGGGAGCATTGGTATCCATTAAACCTGGGCTTTTTCTAATTCGGTTTTATTTGGTCTGATTTGGATTATTGCATTGGCTGAGGGGCTTATCTTGGTGCAGAAACTCTTCAGCAGCAATGGCACATTCACAGCAAAGTGCCTGAGATTGTACCTCCGTCTATCATTCAAACCGGGAAACCTTCTTTTCAAAGTCCAAACTAGACTCCTGCTTCGTCTTCTGGCCTCTTTTCTACCATTGTTGGCTAGCAAACAACCACATTCCGTGTGCTTTCTTTAGGTGGAACCTGGGAGAGAGCGCACAGATGATGGACTCATTTGTGAGCTACATTTAAAATCTAGCTATATCCAATGTTCTTCTCTAAGTGCACCTTGAAATGTCTCATGATATAAATAAGCAAACACTTCAGGCAGAATTGAAAATGAGAAACTCGAATGCTCCAAATTCTAAAAAGTCTCTGGGACATGATGGCAAGAGTGGAAAATTCCGAATCTGACCTCATGGTAGGGATAGTTCACTTTCAAAGGCGTGCAGGCACTAATGTTCCTCCAGGCCACATATGTGGTGTATATAAAACATGAATGAATTCAGACTGTGTTTAGGCTTGGACTTCATAGCCCAAATATCTCACCACATATATGTGGCCATTTCATAATCAAAGCACTCTGGAAACTATAATGCTTTTAGTCCAGGGTGTTTCAGACAAAGCACAGCTAGCTTGAAGCTGTTTGAGCCGGGTGTTCCCTTTTAATCATTGTGGGCTTAAATTTTATTCATGATATTTGCACCTTACAGGTTCATATAAAAATCCAGCAGTGAGACCAGCACCAGAATAAACGCTGGTAAATTACCATATTCTTGATCCCCCCTTCCTCGCTCTGTGTGTTTGTGCGCTTGTGTGCAATGGTGTACACGTGAAGGTCAGAGAACAACCTCCGGCTTTAGCCCTTAACTTCCACCTTGGTGCAGATGGATTCTCTCATATTCTCCCCTCCATGCCAGGCTCAGTGGCTTGCCAGCTTCCCAAGATTCCTGTTTCCCAGTGAAGGCACGCTGGGATCACAGACACCTGCGCGTCTGTTCCAGGTGTCATGTGGGATCTGAGAATCTGAATTGTGTCAGCAAGCTTTTTCTCCACTAAGCTGTCTCGCTGGCCCTCGAGGAGTCTTCCGTTTAGCATCAGGGTCTGTAGATTCCTGAGTGGCCAGCCAGGGTGAACTGCCGGAGCACTGTGAGCATGGCAGCAACGTGTGTTTGTGGAGAACAAAAAGTCATCATGCATTATTTTATTGTGTAATCAGCACTTCTATGTGTAAAGAGCACGCTGATCTTACTCGAAAGGGTCTCAGACATCAGTGCTCTTTTTTTGGGGGGTGGGGGGGGTTTCGAGACAGGGTTTGCTCTGTAGCTTTTGGAGCCTGTCCTGGAACTAGCCCCTGTAGACCAGGCTGGCCTCGAACTCTCAGCGATCCACCTGCCTCTGCCTCCCGAGTGCTGGGATTAAAGGCGTGAGCCACCACAGCCCAGCAACATCAGCGCTCTTGCTGGTGATGCCTGCTCTATAGCTGTGTGTGCAGCTCAACGGTTAAGAGTCCTTTCTGCAACTGTGATCCTAATCCAACATAGACTTCTACATAGTGAGCTGTCGGTTTAGGACCTGTACATCCGGGTTCAGGATCCTCTTTCCACTGTGATCATCAGGAGTGATCAGAGAGATGAGGTTTTTCAGATAAATGAGACGACTATAACATTTGAAATGGACACTTGGGGTCTGGGAGAATGTCTTAATGTGAAATGTGTTTTCAATTAGGGTAATCTGGCTGCCTGTGTCCCAAGCAGTCCAAGGTTGAAATGTGTTTTCAATTAGGGTAATCTGGCTGCCTGTGTCCCAAGCATTCCAAGGTTGAAATGTATTCCAATTCTTCTTTGACATGGATTTGACCAAAATCAAATGTTTTTGCTATGAAAACATAGCCTGTATATAGCTTTCATCTCACTCTGGGCCAGATGATCATTAACTTCTTGCAACAATTGTTTCCAGACTCACATTATAACAATGTGCCTATGAAAATAGACAGCTCTTCATTTTTCAACATGCATGAACCTGATTTTAGCTAAAAAGCAAAGCACACATTTCCAGCTAATGAGCAAAACACTGGGGCAGAGACAAAGGACACTTGGACCAGCACAGTTGTGCAAGCCGCTTGTGATTATGGCAAAACATTTCCAGTCCAAAGCGTTTGCCGAGCATGTGCCTGGCAGTCTCCCAGATAATGCTGAGCAACGGCAAGAGGACAAGAAGTCCAAGTGCTTGCACGTCCCAACCCCACTCCGGCTGTGTTTGTAGTAGAGAAACACCAGGGGATGGAAAGCTAGCCGCGCTCACGTTTAGTTTCTGTGGCTAATGCAAGTTTTGGAACTTTTGGTAGAAACAGACAGATCAAAATCTGCATCGGATATTTCAGGGAAAAGGAGGCAGTGTGCATGGCTCTCACTGAAGGCTATGCTTTCCACGGAGACTTACTCTCCAGCCCAGTTGATCCATTGGAAACAAAAAGAACTTGCTCAAATGACCACATAATTCTTTTCTAAAGTAAGGATAATTTTGTATTTCAATACAGCATGTGCTTAATTCAAGCAATGTGGGAAATTCTCAACAGATTAATGTCGATGGAATCTGCATCACAAAACAATGTGTAAAGTTAACCCTGGAAGTTGATCATAATCTGAAGAAGGCAAATGTTATTAGTAATCTGACCATTTAACGTGAGCCATCCTGAAAATGTAGGTGCAGGAGCATCTCTCTGTGTTCTTACATATACAGAAACATGCACATTTAAACAATAGAATACATGCTATTTCATAATCTGTACTTAAATTATTATGAAATACAAACCTTTCTCCCATGATCTTTCAGAGAACTACAGAGTATAGATGTCTGATCCAGACTTAGGATGACTCAATTTAATGATGTTTTTAAATTATCATTTAAAGGCAAAGGGCTGAAGCCATGGCTCAATAGGTGAAATGATGTTTGCTGTGAAAGCAGGGCCCTGAACCCAAATCCCCAGCACCCACATAAAAGGCAGACATGGTTGTGTGTGCCTGAAACTCTGGTGTTGCCGGGGTGAGACAACAGATCCTAGGCACTCACGGGTCAGTCAGTGGCCCAAAATGGTGTGCCTCACGTTCAGTGGGAGTTTTGACTCCATCTCAAAACCTAAGGTGGGGAGTAGCCAAAGAAACCCATGTCCTCCTCTGCTCTCTGCCTGCTGTACCCACTCATATATATGTGTGTGTATACTCCCCACCACACACACACAACTTAGGATGGTATCAAAGCATACCCGTGCAATGATTCTGGTTTTCACTTTTGGTACAGTGCAATACATTAGATGACCTACTCAACACTTTCTTGGGAGATGGACTTTGTCTTAAGGTGATATTATCGGTAGGTTGACATCCGTGTGAACGTGTTTAAGGTGTGCGCAGCCAAGCTGTGATTTTATCAGGTTGGGTGCCGTGACTGAGTTGTCAACTTTAAGATGACATAGGACACAACCAATTTAAAGTCAAGGAATATCCGGATGCTAGTATATGACCAGATTGGTTTGCTTAAGTACGTTTGTACCGGGGAGGTTTTTAAATCTAAGTGTAGTGTTGTTGCATGTCCCAGCGGTCAGGATGCTGAGGCAGAGATATGAAAGTTCAAGCCCATCCTGGGCTACTGAGTGAGATTCTGTCTCGAAAATAAGATGAATGCTTTCTAGAATTTGTCATTTTTACAAGGACACCCTGGTGCACATGCTTGTCCCTTTGTAAGTGTGACTTCTCATCTTACATGGAACTGAAGAAACTCCTCAAACAGGTTGGAAGACCTTAGGCATGCTGATGCAGTGAGTTCCTTTTGCTCCTGCAAAGTGGAATGGGTATGTTTTGACTCCTGTCTCTGATCTAGGTGACGATAGTGATAAACCCTTCTCTGAGTGGGGAATATATGTTTGTGTGTTCACCCCCAAGAAAAGCGTCTGCTCCCTCATCAGTGTCCCCCTAGAAACCTCTTTCTGTCCGTGTGAATCTAACTTCCTCTCGTGCATGCCATGATACTGATTGTGGGAAGAAGAAATGCATTCATCTGACACAGTTCAGACACACAACAGCAGCTTTGAGACTCTTCTCTCCCACTCAAACACATACGGCCATAGTTTAAAAGGATTTTATTTAAATTAATCATGCTATTGTTAGTAGCTAGGCCTTTTCTCTAGTGAAGGAAGCTGGGTTTTTTTTTTCTAGGACATCGCGTTATGAAACATAAATCAAGAATTTGTATTGCTTGGTTTTACTTGTTTTAAAAGTATAGACCAACAAAATCTAAGGAAAATGTTTCTAAGATCGCTGAGTGTGTTTGAAGCCAGGAGTGGAGGCTTTCCGCTACCAGCACACATTGGCACAATTGTGCTGATTAGCTCAGAGCAGCACCGGGAAGGAAATGAATGCCGGAGATGAGTCTCAGACTGCTGTAGAAATGCAAGAATTACTGAGCTTCCAGGAAACAGGCACAAAATCAACGGGCAAACGGGGTCCTTGCTTACCACGGAAGTGATCCAGCCGCCTCGGGTGAGTTCAGAATGACTGTGTAAGTAAGCAGTGTGTCTCCATGAGGGAAAGTGGCGGGAGGAAGACAAGAGAGACTCACTGCAGAGGGTTTCAGGGGGGAAGAGGGGACGAGGGGTCCCCAAACACGCAGATTGCATCATGGGAGTATTCGCAGGTGTTGCTGAATGGCTGTTGATGGTTCTTCTCGCATCAGCAGGGATGGTTGTGGGGCCCAGTGGAGATCACTGCCCTTCAGTGCAGTGCCGCCCTCTCCCTCCTACCCTGGGGAACCGAAGAAGTCCCTCGTTTGATGGCTTTATTTAGTACCGAATAGCAAACCTACGAGGGTGCTAGATGAGTCTCCCAGACCGTCCATCCCAACAAATGGCTGACAAGATTACCAAGATCAACCTCCTGCCCCAAACAATGAATCAGACGATGCCTCCACAGAGAATAAAAAGGATCCACAGAACAATAATGTGCTTGCTTGACCTGGGGTTTTCCAGGTCACACCTGTGTCTTCTGGGATTCATCCTTGCTATGTTTTTTTTCATTGCTTTGTCAATTCATCCTTCTGTCTTCAAGTAGGAATTTGTTTGCTGTTTGTTTGTTTTTTAGGATTCTCCGTGTACCAACTTTGGCTGTCCTGAAACTTTCTCTGTAGATCAGTCTGGCCTAGAACTGACAGAGATCAGCCTGCCTCCGCCTCTGCCTCCCAAGCTCTGGGCTTAAAGCTGTTCACCAAAAGCCCTGCCAGGCAGGAGTTTCAAAGCACTAAAAACATCTTTATAAAATTCTGCATAAATAGAAATATCACTTCCATCTGCTAGGAGCTAAACAGTACATTTTCAAAACTCACTTCCTAGGGGTGCAGTGATCACGTACATAAAACATGCCAGACCTAAAGTGAAAAGTGTTCCGTGACATTTTTATTGGCATTGAAGTGCATGGGGTAGACCGACATGGAAGATCTCTGATGTTTGCGTTCCACAACTTTGTTCTGCCGAAGAATCCTGATTCTTCTCACAAAGCTGCACACAACCCTGTACTAGGAAGTTATTCTCTAAAATTTTCTTGCAAAGACAAAAAGTAATGATGTGTTTTTTTTAAAATAATTACAAAGAACTTTTATTTCTGTAATTACTATGTAAGAATTTTACATAATTATGTAAGAATTATAATTTGAAATAATTACAAAAAATAATTACAAAGAAAAGCTTGAGGTGCTGCATTTAGCCAAAAAAAAACAGTTGAACTGGAACTCTCATTCCAGATAATCAATTTGATGGGGATAGCTTCACTCACTGTGACTGCCTCTGTTGAACACCTACTATGGACACACATCCTGCTTGGTGCTCCTAAGTGCTGCCTCATCTGCTAGATGGACCCTGAGAGGCAGGCTGGAGGATGTGCCAGCCCCATATTTAACAAGAGAAGATGGAGAAGCGCACGGAGCGTGTCTCACCCGGTGTGTGGTAACTACGGAGGAGAGACTGAGGTTCATATTCCCCTCTCTGACTCCACTGCGATAGATAACACATAAGACAGAACCCAGAACCACTGCCCTGTGTCCAGCACAGCCTGGAAGGGAACTTCTATAGATCTATGGAAAGTTTATCAGATCCCTGTGGGGATTCCAGAGGGTTCGCCCAAAGAAGATGAAATTGAAGGAGGATTGTTTTAATTAAAGTCTTAGGGATCATTTTTTCTTCCTTGTAGTTCTTACAACCTTGCATCTTTGCATTGTCTGGGTTTGTATCTTTTATCACTTCCCTTTCCACAGCTGGTTGACAGACTTCTAGAATGTAGATCTGGTTGACATCTCCAAGTGGAATTGAAAATAGCTTCAAGAAACATTTTCTGGGTAAAAGTCGATTAAATTGATGAGGTAATATTTGGAGAGTAAGTGCCTCCTTCTCGGGCTCATATGTCAGTGATTTATTCACCAGCGTGTGGCATTGTTGAGAGATCTTAGTACTCAGCTCACTAATGGGTTAATCAATCAAGATCCCACACCCTACTGGGTTATGTGGAGATGGGGCCCAGTTGTGGGGAGAGGGACCTCATGCTGTTGAGGATAGCATCCTGTCTCCTGGGCCTCCTTCTACAACTCCCTCCCTTTCTCTCTCACATCCTCCTGAACACCTTGAGGTGGTCATCACCGTCTACCCCACCATGACAACAGTCTTCCTCACAGAAGCCAGCTGACTTTGGACTACAAGCACTGAAGCCATCTGCTAATGTAACCCTTTCCTCTGTCAAGATGGTGTCTTCAGTTACATAGTGAAATCTAGGAAACTGACCACTCAGGAGGGGATTAACCTGGCTTTATGTTCAGAAGGAGATGGCAAGTCACACTGGCTTCCTGTAAGACCAATGGCCTAGATTTCTGAGGAGATTTAATTTCATATGTCAGCCAACTCTAATAATTTCTGGAGACACTCTACGGTGTTGATAGTAGGCCTGTAGAAGTTAACCCATAGTTAGAGGGGTGCTGTGGTTTAGATTTGGTGTCTCACAAAGGCCCGTGCACTAAAGCCAGCACCTTGCAGCTGCTCAGAGGAGCTAGAGCTTGTAAGAGTTGGGGTCTCATGGGAGTTCTTAGGTTCCTGGAAATGTGCCCTTGGAGGGGATCATGGGATCTCAACCACTGTCTCTCTCTTTCTACATATCTTGGCAATGAATATCATGTTTCCTCCACCTCACCTGACACTTCCACTATAATGTACTGTGCCATACAGCCCCAAACATCAAGAATGATCAACCAGAAATGTTTATTCCTGTTTTTGTTACAAAGTGTCAGTATGGCTGGAAGTTAAGTGTGTGTGTGTGTGTGTGTGTGTGTGTGTGTGTGTGTGTGAGAGAGAGA
>LOJH01039667.1:0-14786 GCA_001685095.1 Ellobius talpinus | reverse complement strand
AACTCAGGACCTTTGGAAGAGCAGGCAACGCTCTTAACCACTGAGCCATCTCTCTAGCCCTTCAGTTAACTCTTGCAGTCTTCATCTATGGATCTTATTTTACCTGTCCAACATCCCTAGGGACTTGGCATTGCTACTTCATCTTCATTTTACAGTTGAGGAAAATGGGACACAGGTTTTTAAGTATCTCACCCAATGTCACCTAGCTGCTCCGGAAGCAAAATGTCCTCTGTCACTTTTCCACCCCTGGCTCTTTAGTCAGACCCTTGGAACATGGCCTTAACACTGCTTCCACTTCCCAGGCTTGTCTTGGAACTGATAAAGCAGGAAAAGGAAGGACTGGTATGGTTGGAGACACTCCAGGGTCAGTGAAGTCTGAGCCTGCCCAGGTCCGGCATGCTGGCAGCCTGCTAGGACGTTACTTCTGCCTTCTTTCCCTCCCACACTCTGTAATGTGCCTTCTTTATTCCTTCTGCATGGTAGACACACATCTCCAGAAGCCCCGTCCCATTTTATTGCTTTGAGATTCTACTTTCGGCCTCCCACCTGCTTTCCCTGCACCAACTCCCCACCTGTCTTTTGAGCAATCTCATTTCCATACCTCCGTGCTGTTGTGCTTGTTTTCCCTGATTTCTTCTGTTTCTACTATATGATAACCTTCAGGATATGTATTCTCTCAGTGTATGAGCTTTTCTGTGTATCCTGCTGAATATGTGTGTTTTGCCCCCTCCTCTGCCCCTTCCAGTGGTGGATAGCAAACTCAATGCCTTTGCTTATGGTGTCATTAAGCTACAGACTTTATTTTCCCTCTTCCTTTCTAGGGTTCAAGAGATAAGGTTATTCAAATGATAAGGTTATTATTTTTATATTCATTATGTGTATGAGTGCTTTGTTTTTATCCATACCAGAAAAGGTAATCAGATCCTATTACAGATGGTTGTGAATTGAGCCTACCACGTGGTTGCTGGGAATTGAACTCAGGACCTCTGGGAGAGCAGCCAGTGCTCCTAACTGCTTAGTCACTTCTCTAGCCTCCTATTTTTCCCCTTTTTTCTATTTTTTTTAAAAGAATGAGCTAAAAGCTTTTACATCTGCCTCCAACTTAAGTCAACAAACTCAATGCCATCTCCATAAGAAATCTGCATTTCACTGAAAGTGCCGTTCCCTGTCCTCCCTAGGTACCATTCCCAGGGACAGGAAGACGTGACCACCCCAAAGCCACTTTGACTTCTGCTCATTAAGCCTCACACAGACTCCTTATGGAAGACACTCTGAACTTTCTCACTTGATTCCACCCCATAGTTCTGCAGTTAGAACCACAATCTTGTGTATTGTGTTGCCTCAATGTCTTCTTCACAATCCCGCCTTTCCAGGGAACATAGCCCAAGACTTGGTTCCTGACTAATGGTTTCCATTCTTCACCATCATCTCTGAGATATGGATCCTTCCTACCTAACTTGGAAGTTCTGTGGACTTCAACAGGTGTCAAGCCCTTGACAGTGTTTCTTCTGGGACTTCCAGGGTCATGAAGTTGGGTAGGGCATCTTTCTAGGAACCATTGTGGTGGCTCCAATTACAGGCAAGAAACTTCAATAAAGCCAGTCTTATATCAGAAAGTTCTATTTCATAATAACATATGCGTTCTTCAAAGGAAAACAACCATATTCCATTATTTAACTTACTCTTTCAAAGTCTGTATAATTTTTGCTGAACTGTCTTAGTGTATACATGTATCTGTGTGTGGGCATATGGGGGTGTATACACATGGACATGTTATCAAGGAATAGACACAGGTGCAACATAGGTTTATCTAACTAATAGACACCAGAAAGATGAGGGATGGGAAATGGGGCCTGGGTGATGGGCAATGCCCTCATTCTAACTCTCCAGGGATTTTTGAGCTTGAGCCAGAAACACTGAGAGGAGTTGGGGACTAATCAGTTCCAAGTGCTCTAAAATTTAAGGACTTCATTAAAAGGCTCCTCTAATAACTGTTGCTGGAAAAATGACATCTTTCAGCAGAAGTGGTACCTTCAATAATTGAACCTGCTTATCAAATATTGAACATCACTCAGCCCATTCCTTTCACCGTGTCTCTGTGCATGTTTCCCCTCCTTAGGAGAGCAAAAGAACCCTCCATATTTCCTCGCTTTTTCTGTTGCTGGATGCTAACCAGAGCTTCCAGCCGTGTCTCTCGTCCTGCTCTCTTTCCTGGCAGAGGCAGCTTCCCTGAAGCCCATCTGACATACCAGCTCTTCTATAGTCTGAGGACTGAATTCCCAGAATCCCATCTTTGTGTGCCTACTATAGGACCCTGGTCCTTGTTCCCAGAATGGTCCTGAGCTCTCAGCCCCATCATATGTTGCTTCCTGGTCGGGGAGTTAGACATTATCCTGTGAGGGCAGAGTGATATTCTTAGCTGGGTGAGATGCTGGCTTTCATATGTGAATGTGAAGATTTTTTCTGATTTTGAGACCCTCTCAAAAACATTTATGAGGTGGTATTTTTGAATCACTCATTAAATTCTATTTTAAAAGTCAAATTCTCTTTGAATTTTGAACAGAGTTTTTATGTAATACAGACAGCTGCTATGTTGTGTGTGTACATTTTGGGCATAGTTTCTACATCCTGGGCTAATATTATTCCATATTCTTGTATATGTATGTGCACATATAGGTATTTGCTCTTGTTCATATGTTTCAGGAACATTTTATTTGAAGTGTAGCTCTTCTTAAGCAATGTATTATCAAATGTATAAAGAAAAAAATGCTACCTATTCCCAGTCTCTTTTGAAAGGAAAACCCAGCCACTTACAATGTGGGGAAATCAATGCATGGGTCTCAGTGCCATTCAGCCTGCCTTATGTTTACCATTTGACAGCTGTCCCTTGGAAGTTTGTCTTTCTCCTCTCTGTGTTCCCTCTCCTTTGCAAGCCTTGTATTTTTTTCATTCTCATTTATAATGCTCTCCAAGTTCCTGATACTCGAGGCTGAATCTGTGTTTTACTAGTAACTAAAAGGCTGAAAGATTCTCCAGCCCATGGGTTATCCCTTTTTTCCCCACCAATAGCCATGTGTTCACATAGTTATCCAGCTACTCAGCACACCCGGCTGGGGCAAACAGATTGATCCTCCAAGACAGTGGGCCTCCAAGGCTCCATCAAAGACTGTTTCCCATGGACTGTTTGGATCTGACGAGTCACAGGTACTGACCCCTGAAACTTCATTTGGCAAGCTAAGCTGGAGGTGCCTCTCTCAGACTGTTAAACACTTGTCATCAGACCAGTTAGAGGACTCGAGGGGTCAGATTGGACTTGAGAGGTTAAAGAAGCTGTCCCTGCGGGCACCAGGGATGGAAGGATATAACAAGTGGAGAAACAGGCCCCCAAGATGTTGTAGAGTGACACCTGACTGTGAGCAGCCTTCCTGGGAAGGGGACCCCTTTGCCACAGATGAGCTCCATTGTGCCAGAGTTTATTGCGGCTCTGCATTTGTGAAAATCAAGGAAATGTCACGGCAGGAAAGGTACCCCTTGGGGTCACAGCCAAGGACAGAGGAGAGGACGGGGTATTTAAAACTGGTCTTGGAGGTGGGCAATGGGACCCTGTTGGGGGAGGCGGGACTTCAGGCAGAGGCCCCTACCAAAATAGGCTTCCCCACTAGGGCCTTCTCGCCATGGAAGGGTGAGATTTTGACTGGGGATAAGGAAGGCTGCTGAGTCCTAGGGTTGTTTTGACTGGAGGGTGTAGGAGCAGTCAGATCAGCCTGGGTTGGGGCTACAGTTACATAGACAGGGGTGGAGGAGGTAGAAATGATTCCTGACTCTCCTTCCTGTTGTGGTAGATGTTAATTTTCACACGTTCTTGTTATGTGGTGGGTGCAGACCCAGAGGCTCTGCTTTTCCAGAATTTGCCCAGGGTCACACACTTAGCAGATGTGTGACTTGGAGGAAAGCCAGTCCTTTCTGATTTCAAAGTCTTTAGACACTTCCAAACATTTCACACACTCTAGTGAGCTTGGAGTCTAGGTCTTAGACCTACAAATAAAATCAAGGAAAGTAGCCTAAAGACCAAACACAACCAGGGACTGACCAGCCTGTAGATGAACCCTTAATGACATAATGCCATCTGCTCCCAATTCACTTCCTAGTGCTTGGCTTAGGAATACAAGTGAGTAAGCAAGGTGGACTGGCTGGCCCCTCGGTTAGGAACTTCTAAGGAAACAAATTTCCCTGCCTCCCAAACTATGATCAGAACCACTACTGAGCCTGCCCACTGCCTAGCCTCTCTGCCAGCTTCCATGGCCTCTTTTCCAATTCTTGCTGAAACCACAGTGAAGGAAGGTTGGAAGGCAGGCTGGGTTCTCTTAAATCATCAGTTGGCTCTAATCTTGCCTGATTCCATAGTTTCTCACTTGAAACTGAAAATATCTTTAACGTACTTACACTGTGGAAAACACATTGTAAAAAAAGAAAATGAAAACTATTCCTCATCACTATCAAATTCTTGCTGTCTGGCCACTGCTCTCTCTGGCTAGGAAATCGTAACTAAGTGTAAGAAACCCAAATCAATTGTCTCAGAGGGTGTGAAACAATCAGCGTTTGTAAAAGGAGTTTCAATCTTGCAGGATGTATGTTGTGAGACTGGTGTTCAAAGAACTCAACCATGCTGTTGTTGTAAGCTAAATAGCAAAGAGAATGTTTATTAAGACTGCAGCCAAGAAATGTGCAAGTAAAAACCCATTTAGAAAAATGAAGCTTATTAAACTATGCATTTAAGAAATAGCATTACACAAAACTCTGCACATAGCAGCAGGTATATAGCTCTATCTAGATCACAAAAGGCATTTGGGCTTAAAAGAATGACCAACCGTCAACGTCAAAGATGCAGTAAATGTGGCTTGGAGAGGTCTGGTAAAGAACACCATAGAACATGCTAGGAAAGATGGAAGAGGACCTGAAACATGGTGGCAAGATACCAGTGCTGCGCCAGAACAAGCAAGCCCCAGCAGGACCTCTGAGCTAGGTAAGGGCGGGCTGGCAAGAGGCTCCCCACCACAGGGCATAGGAGATTCCGTGGTGAGACTTGGGCAGCCCCCTTTTCCCAACGCCTTGATCCAGAAGTGTCCCAGATCGCCCAACTCCGTCAAAGAGTACAAGGCTCTAAGAAAGGGGTGGGGCCAGTCTCACAGCTTGGGTATAGTGTGCTCAAGCTCAGGCCCTGATTTCAAAATCCCCACTCTCGAGGTCTCTGAGCCTGTGAGAGGTTCCCGAAGGCCTCATGAAGCGCCGGCCACTACCACCAACTTGCCCTGAGCTCGCTGATCAACTGCACTGATAAAACAGACAGGAATGCATGGGAGCACGCTTGGAGTCTACTGGAAAGCCTAGCCATTGGCTCCACCCTCGGCAGCGGCACCGGAAGTCCCGCCACTCCCAGGCATCCTAGTAATTGGAATGGGAAAACCCTTCAGGGGCGGTTGGAAGGTGTTGGCCATTCCAGCCCAGTGCCTTTCAGTTAGGCTGGCCCCACCAAGGATGCAGCCACTAGCCTCCATAAGGCTCTGGTGGGCAGTGGAGGCAGGGTGGGGAAGCCCATCTTCCCAAACCCTAAACTGTTACCAAGACCTTGAACGGTTGCAGAGCTGTATATTCTTGTGGTGACAGTGTCCTTAGGGCAAGATTAGGTAGGCACTGTGCAAATTCTGTTAAATAATGTTACTGACTTGCCTGGTGGCCTTTTGAAGCGATGTTTGGAAACATTTCAAAGCCGTCCCAGAAAAGGGATATGGGACTGGGACACGTGGTGTTCTTCTGTGGGCTCTTGACTTGCACTGACAGCTCCACAGATGCCTTCTCTGAAGCACAAGGCTGAAGATGTTGAGCCAGGTTTTTCTGACAAGAGAGCTGGCATGCCTCCTGTCTTTTGAGCTATCTCACTTGAGTGAAGCCCAGAATGAACTTTCCAAGGGTCTGTGGTTTGACCCTACACCACTCAGCTCCTGTCCCTAGTTCTTAGGACTCTGCCAAGCCCTAGGATCCTAGGGATTTCTGCCTAACCCACTTCTCCTTTGCTCCTTTTTACATCAAATCCCTGACCTCAATTGAGAGGCATTCTTTCTAGACAGGAAGAAAAAAAGTGACTCTTAAGTCACTTTGATGTCATTTGAAGTCACTTTAACAAGAATATTACAAGGATGAAAGGATTAAAATAAAGAATACTGTCCTCCAGAACTTATGCCCCTGGAGGGAAACTTCCTTTTGTCCTTTAGGGTGGCTGTATGGCTTGCATGAAGCTCTGAAGCTTGAGCCAGTCATTTATGAAAATCTTAAGTTGAAATCCTGGAATGATTTTAGACTTCAGTTTGGGTGCGGAAACCCCAGAGTTGACAGGCACTGTGGAACAGAAAAGGGGGAGGTGTCCTTTCTGAAGCCACAAACTGGAAAAATGAAATGGTGTTCCTGGTAAAAGGCAGCAGGGGTGTTAAGAAACGCTATCTTTATTCTTTGGTGTGGTCATTTTTAAATCTCATTTTAAAATAGCTTAGAGTTATCTATGAATAGCCACATGTGTAGTGGTATTGATCAGAGAAGATTGACCATGTATGTTGTTGGGTGTCCTGACCTCAAGGGAAGGGGACAAAAATTCTTCTCTTTGTAGATTTATGTTTTTCATCCCAAGTGATCCCGAAAAAAAAGAGGAAACAATACTGCAGATAAGATGAAACAGCAATTTAGGTATAATTCTAAGGACCCTTAAGAATTTGGGATTTAAGCTTGTGGGAACGGAATACCCTCTAACTGTTGTGGTCCAGGATGCGGCACCAAGCTGTGGGAGTTGGGTGCAGCTGATGCACGAGAGTCTTTGTGAGGTCCATAGTTTCCATGCACCACACCCCTGGCTTGCCTAGATCTTCTTCTAATGTCTGGCCACTATATTTCCGTCAATTACCCACCTTCCAGAATTAGAAAGCCTTTTTTCATTTTTGATGGTTTCTTTTCTCTCTGGTATCCTTTAACATCACCAAAAATGCCTGAGGTTAGTGGGTACTAGGTTCCTTGCCTCATCTGGAACTCTGTCCTCTGGGCTCAATGATGGAGTGTCACAGACAGGTGGGAACCCAGGGTCATGTTCTTCCACAGCATATGCCAAGTCCTCTCTAGCTGAGACCATAAATTGTTAGTGAAGGCGTATTTGATCGGCACGCTAAAATAACCAGACCAGCTCAAAACAACAGATATAATTTAATAATTGAAAAACGGGGAAACTCATGCAACTGGAGTAAAAGGTCCGAAGTCCAAATGGGTCAGGCGAGCACCGCATTTATCTACTTGGCTCCAGGTGGCCACACCCTAGCCAGATGTGATTGGCTGAGCTTCCCCATCANAGACCAGCTCAAAACAACAGATATAATTTAATAATTGAAAAACGGGGAAACTCATGCAACTGGAGTAAAAGGTCCGAAGTCCAAATGGGTCAGGCGAGCACCGCATTTATCTACTTGGCTCCAGGTGGCCACACCCTAGCCAGATGTGATTGGCTGAGCTTCCCCATCAATAAATGGAAAGCAATAAGCTTCAGAGCTCAGATGAGATCTAAGAAGGAGCTCCAAATGGTACCCAGCTCTGTTGGAGATGAAACTATGATGAGAGAACCGGATGAAAGCCCAACGTGGATGTTAGTTTCTGGGCTGATGGTAACTGGAAGAGCTTCTGAGTGATGCCCATGTCACAGAAGAGAGCGAGTCACTTGTGGACCGATGGACACTGCTTAGATGAAGCCCTTCATCGCTATTGCTTCCCTTTCACATAAACTTAAGTTGGTCTAATCCTTGCCTTAAAGAAAGACTGTATTCAGAAAAAATGAAGAAAAAAAACAGAAAAGTATCAAAGCAGAAACCCAGATAAGAATACAGATAGGGAATTAAAAATGGCAGAGAAGTTAGGCTCCAACAACAGAGATGATGGGTGTCAGGAGAAGATGAAATAATCAAGAAAAATAGGAACACCCTAAGGAAAAGAACAAGGGGAAGGAAGGCCAGAGTGCTCTATGAAACCAGAGACAGAACCAGGAAAGACGAAACCTTTTCCTCTCCCTCTGCTTTCTTCCTGGCCTCCTCCTCCTTCCCTTCAAACCCTTGCCAAGTGCTGAGTAGGCACAGGGATAGCTGTGGCAGTCTCCTGTTGCCTGGTGGAAGGAGTGCCTTTTGTAGAAAGAATGAAATCATGTCTCCACTGACTGCCTTTCCTGAGGATAGAGGAGGAGAGGGGCAAAGACACCCAAAGTCCCCCAAATGAAGGAGGTGCTGTCTCAGCAACTCTTGGCCTGAGCTTACAGAACAGCTGATCTGTGTCAGCCAAGGGACTCACAGCGTCATTGTTGGTTGCCTCTGGCCAGTAGCTGGGACTGTTAACAGCACAGAACAGGCAACTGGAATGAGCTGGGTGGGAGGAGCCCTGGGTCGTGGTTGTGCCCACAATCATTGACAGGGAGAGCTGTGCATCTCTTTTCTCGAAGTGCCCTCCATGTGGCTGTGGGTTGTCTAGTAGCAGCTCACCTTGTCTTTTATTTTGGTTGTCATGAAGAGGGGAGGGGAGAAATGTGTGAGCCTTATAGGAGGTGGGGGAAAAGCCATCTTGTATCCTCAAACTAACAAAACCAGAAAGCAAAGGCAAAGAATTTGGCATCTGATGCCTGGGCTCCTGCAGGCTGGAAAACCTGAGTAGCACAAAACCTTACTCTTGTAGGAAAGATACTGTGGAGAGGTGGAGGGGGTCCTTGCTGAGGCTGGGGACATGGCGGACAAAAGCTGTCAAATGACAAGCTTGCTGTGGGCACTCCTCAGAGAATGGCCTGTAACTTTACAGAGTCGGGGCAGGGGGGGCTTTCGCTGCCATGCCCATATTGAAAGGGTTTGACACCGAGTTTCCCCTTGGGGGATAGCAGAAGCCCTGATCCTTACCCTAAACACCTTGCACTTGAACTGAGTATACAAGTCAGTGTCCTTGTTCTGGGCCACGTACATGTTGGAAAATCTGATGTCTTTGGGCTTTGGTTTCCTCATGGGTAAAATTGGGATAATGATACTCACCTCACAGGGTTGTTGTGAGGATCGAATATGCTCTATAATCTTCATGTTAGTAAACTACGATCAAAAAGCTAGCTTTAAACATGCATTGGCCATATAGAGAACATGTATGCAGACATTACTGCCACCATACATGCTGTTGCATGCTGCCTGGGCTAATCTCTGGACTAAACTGCCTATATGTAAATGTGGATATATAGAAAGGTTTGTAGCATTCATCGGTTTCCTAAAGGGGGCCCCAGACCCTCAAAATCTGGAAGCCAGTGCTTCAGACTTGAAGAAGCTGGATTCAAAAATAGTGATTACTTCTAGAAGTTTCCTTTGAACATGACCACAGAACTGATTGCAATAATTTTAGAGGCAGATCATTAACATGTCCTGATTTTTCAGTATTTTGTTTGTGTGCTTTGTGATGTCAAGGGTTGAACCCAAGATTTTATGCATGCTAGATACGTTCTAGACTTGGCTACATCCCCAGCTCATTATGTGGCCTGATGATAGAGAATTTGAGACTGCAAATGCCAGATATGCCCATGGATTGCCATCAGATTATCCAATTGTCCTTCATTTGAAGCTGGGCATAAAGCAAAATTATTCAATACTTGGCCCAAAGAAATTTGATGTGACTCAGTCTGTTGACTCATTTGAGAAGAATGTGATCTGGATAATTGCCAGAGACTCTTATTTTGATCCACTAGGAGAAACCAAAATGAAACTTGGAAGGATTATCAGGGCTGAAGTAAGTGAACTTTAAAACAAGGAGGCAATCAGACTAACCAGCAGGGAACACATGGGCCTGTCGGGTCGGGAGACAACAACATTGGAGCTGGAAGAAAGCTACCAAGCTACTATTTAATGCTGAAGGCTCTGACTCCGAGAGACAGTCCTGCTCCGCATTCCATTTTGGGACCAACATTTTAGAGCATGCAGTCCTTCCGGGAGTGAGCTTTCTCACAGGAGCGAGCGCTGTGTGCTGTCCCTCTGTGCACTGATGATGTGGCTGGTCTGGCTTCTTTGGGAAACAGCCATGCAGATGCCTCAGGACTCAAGTGGAGAAGTCAGGGGAACTTCTTCCCTGTCCTCTAAGGGGATTGGACTCTCCATTCCCATACCAGAAATTTTTTGCATAAGAAATTTTTGTATCACAGGTGTGCAAAAACACACAAGCCTCCATCAGGATGTCCAACCCTGTTATGTAGATTCCCCTTAGCCCCATCGATGGCATTATTACAATAGTTAAAACCTCTGCTACCAGGTTGAAATAGAGAAAGAGCGTGCGCACACATGTTTCCTTCTTTCTGGACTTTAGAAGTTATTTGGCCTTTAAAAAGGTGTAGGCTGTAGTTTCTTAGTAGACACAGATGTCTTTAATCCAGATGAAGAAACTTTTTCTCATACCAGTTTGCTGCCTGCTTTTAATTAAGAACTGATGCTGAGTTTTCTCAAGCGACTTTTTTTCCATCCTTGAAAATGATTGGTGTTATTTTGAAAAAGTAAGCCAGATTTGTGTGTACTGAAGAAAATGGGAGAAGTTACTTCTTTGGAAAACTGGACATTTTAAGAACAAACTTTTTCTACAGTCAATTTTTTCCTCTAATAAACATTTCAAATATTTCAACATCTTTTTAACTATTCATTTTTAGTTTTAATTAGCTGTAAGTGGGTGTCTATAAGGCTATGTGCCAACATGAACGCAATTGCCCCATGGAGGCCAGAAGATGAAGTCTGAGCCCTTGGAGCTGGACTTACAGCTGTTGTGAGCCACCCAACGTAGGTGCTGGGAACTAAACTTGGGTCCTCTGCAAGAGTGTGACATGTTTTTGACTATCCCATGTCTCCAGCCCCTTTGGATTTTATAGGCCATGTAAAATAATCTATCATTTATTGTATCTTAGGTTTGTTTCTGAACATGTTAAAAATTTAAAATATATACTCTTAGCTCACATGAAACAATTTCGGCCTGCCTACCTGACTCTTACGTGGTTTTACGGTTTACCATCCCCCAACAGCAGTGAAGCATACACAGCCAGCAAGGTTAACTACTGACTTACCCTTTACAGAACGCAAACTCTTTGTCCTAGAATATTATCATGAAGCATTTTTTGAAGGGAATGTTAATTTTTTTGAATACTGCATATGTGAGTTAGGTAAAGGCAAATAATGGTAGTTCTTAGTGCATCAGACTAGGAATTATTTTCTTCAAAGCATGTGGGATAGAGGAGCCCCTGTAGCTCTCAGTTGCGAGCCTGGATGTTAATGGGTGGTGACTGATTTCCCTGACACTGGAAAACTTGGCTCCTTGGCTTGAGAGAGACACCAGTGGAGATGTGACTATTTAGAAGTGGACAAGCTATTGATGAACCAGTTGCCAAGCCTTTAAGCCTTCTTCTTGGAGCACATTTAACTGACATTTAGGAAGGATTACATCTCAGGTATTGTTCTAAGGAATTAAACTTGGTTCTATCTGCTTTGCTATACATGGGGGGGTGAGAGGCATAGTTTCCTTGCAGAGAACTACGAGTTGCCAATTTGAAGTGTGGGGACAGAATCTGGCTCTTAATTTTGTATAATTGTCTCTCCACTACACTACATGGAGTTCTTAGATTTCTCCCTTTACACCTTGCTTGTGTTTCACAACCCTGAAAAGTTTGATTTGATCTCGTGTGTGTGGAGGGGTGTGTGGGTGTGTGTGTGTATAAGTGACAAGATTTACAACTTTTGCTGTAAAAAATGGAATATCTTTACTGTGTTGTGTGTGTGTGTTTTATTGTGTCTCTGTCTCTGCCTCTGAATGTGAATTTGGAAGTTCTATACCCCTCATGGCCAGTGTATGCTAAGTTAAGTGACTGTGACCACCTATCCCACCTAGGATAGGCACCCAGGCAATTGCCTGATAGGGTGGGCAGCTTTCATCGGCACTTCAGAGATTTTCCCATGAATATGCTCCCCTGTCCCCTACTACAAATGGAGGCATGAGTGCCTGGCACAGCACGTAGGCAAATTCTATCCAGGTGAGGAAGATGGAGAAGGTGATGGCAGCTGGCTGGAAGTCCAACAGTTTCACCCCAGAGCATCCTGTGTGCCAGAACAGATTCTCCCACTCCAGGCGAGCCAAATCATTCTTGGGCATATCAATGGAAGAAAACTGACGGCATCTTTTAAGCACTGTACAATCCCAATATGTTCTTTTAAATCAAATCTTCACTTAAATACCAATTTAATATCTCAGAAATCCAAACATTGGAGTGAGGAGAGCTAGTATATTTGTGGGGGAAAAAGGCAGAGATAAGAAATTTGGACGTTTGGGGCAGGAGCAATGGCTCAGCAGGTAAGAGTACTTGTTGCTCTTGCAGAGGACCCAAGTTCAGTTCATGACCCTTACATGTCAGCTTGCAATTGTAATTCCAGTTTCAGGTGTTCTAGTGCCCTCTTCTGGCCTTTGTGGGCATCAGACATGCGCAGGGTACATAGATAAGTGTGTAAACACCTTGTCTATAAAAATCATTTAACAATAGGAGTGTAAAAAGAAAGAGGACATGAAGAGGAAGGTGTCAATCCAGGCTTTGCTTTTCCTGTGACTGCAACACAGAATTCTGTATTCACAGTTAGCTGAAGAGCCTTTGTCAAGATTCCTTCATGGATCAGTTGGATCAATTGTACCAAGTGTGTGTGCAAGTGTGTGTGTGTGTGTGTGTGTGTGTGTGGTATTTAACCTCTCTGGTATAACCACTACTGTGTTGATATTTGTTTGTGTTTTATCAAATAAAGCTTGCCTGAAGATCAGAGTACACTAGTTGTCACACTAGTTAGCTATAGAGGCCAGGCAGTGGTGGCACACACCTTTAATCCCAGCACTCAGGAGGCAGGCAGGCAGATCTCTGTGAGTTCAAGGCCATCCTGGGCTACAGAAGATTGAGTCAGTATAAAAGAGAAACAGAGCCAAGTGGTGGTGGCTCACACCTTTAATCCCAGCACTAGGGAAGTAGAGGTAGGAACTGATATGGCTGGATGGAGAGAGGAATATAAAGTGGGAGGGGTCAGGATCTCAGGACTCAGTCTGAGGTTTCATAGAGACAGCATTCAGTCTGAGGACTGGGAGAGACAGGATACCCCATTCGGTCTGAGGACTTTGTAGAGGTAAGAAATAGTGGCTCTGCTTCTCTGATCTTCAGACAAGCTTTGTTAAAGCACAACCAAAATATCACATTTCCTCTTCTGTCTAAAATAAAAAAGGTTATAACTAATATAAAAACTATATACAATAAGTACAATAACTATATACACTATATACAGGCAATGAATACATCAACAATATGTCTAGTTCATTTGCATTTGACAAATTCAGAGAAAATACTCCAGTATCTATCCTGAGTCCAAAGTGTTGCACTGAATTCACCTTTTATTTTAACTTGCATTGCCAACCCAAAATTATCTTTTGATATCTCTCAATCTTATACTTTCTTCAGGAAGGCTTTATTTGTTAAAGCACAAACAAAATCCCACCACACACTCTCCTCTAGGACACTAACCGCTTTATAGGTCCAGAAACAAGTTTGAAACAGCAAGTCCTTCAGTCCTCCCTCCTTGATAACTCTCCTTAAGGTACACATCCCCAGGGGCTAGGATGTCCACCTCATGTCGAATGCTCAGCTGTACTGCTGAGCTGCTCCTGTGTACCGAACTGAACCAAGTCAGGTTAAGTGATCCAAGAGGTTCCTATAGAAACAAACTTAGGTGCCCGCTTAGATCAAGTTAGGGCACCAAGGGAAGGCACACTGTCTCCAGGCTACTACATCAGTAGCTGTGTTCTAGCTTGTAACACTGTCCTCTGCAAAGTTCACATTTCAGAACTGTTCAACTGAATCAACAAATGTAAAAACAAAACAAGAAAACAACAGAAAAACCTCCAAACATTTGATTTGGTGTTGGGTCACTTTCATAGCTAGCCTTGACTGCAGGCAGTTCATGGGCCACATACTAGACTTCCTATAGCCCCTTCTCAATGTGTTTTGTGCTTTCAAGGAACTCATGTATTCGTCCTATCACATGCAGCCTTTCCTTACATTTGCCTCCTTACTTCTGTCTCTCCTTACGTTTGCCTCCTTACTTCCGTCTCTCCTTACGTTTGCCTCCTTACATCTGCCTTTTCTTACGTTTGCTGGAGCTGAAGTGGCAGCTTGTGTTGCAGTCACCCACTCAAAAGCCTGCCTACTTGAATCCTCCAGCTGTGACCTTTACTTGTTTTCTGCGTAAAGAGGCTTTGCTGCGTCTCTCTGGAAAGATCACCTTCTCGAGGCAGGAGTTCACCTGCACATTTAATTCATCTACACTTGAACAAATTAGGGCAAGCAAATTTATAGACGCATCTCCAGTCATCTGGAGTCAGATGCTGGTGTCATTTTTCTTGCATATTCTGTAACTTTGTAATTTCTGTGCATCTTCTTCTAACTTTGTGTTTGCCCGGTATGTGTTTTAAGCAACTGGATCTACTTATACTATCTTGTAGCTTTTTAGGTTTTCTAAGCTTATTGTGTCCTAAAGCACCACGTTGAAAATAATGCTTTGACGTATGCTTGATTTCATGATTTTACTTTTGCCCACAGGTCCCATGGCAGAAGATGAGTGGTTGCCAGCCAGAGATCCAGACAAGAGCCTCAGGATGTGATATCTGGAAGTTTTTCTGGCATGGGTAGGTGATGT